>BJCM01061703.1:0-37848 GCA_018326385.1 Flaveria bidentis
AGCTCCTTTTATAGCTGTCCATAATGTATATTTTTGTGTTGATATAGCTAGTTTATTCACATATATAAGATCCTTATGTTCTTGGGTTTGTTCATATCTTATAACATCAATATAAAACCTGAAATTTCAGAAAACAAAGAATGTTATAAACCTCTTTCCGCTGCGTTTTTTCACATAGTTTAAACGGTTAAACAATGTCACTATGTTCTAACAAACCCAACACCATTAACCGCTAACAACTGTTTACAACATTTATCCCTCAACAATCAACTATGACATATTAAGTCCTTCTATTTACATATTTGACCCTCTTATTATTTATACGTAACAAAGCTTTCCCCATTAAAAGATTCTTGACCTCAAGAATCAATGTTGAATGCTGGAAATCTGGCAATGAACTCTTCAGATTCAACCCATGTAGCATCATGAACTGGAAGATCCTGCCATTGAACTAAAAATTTAACTACAGCCCGATTCCCACTCCTAGCCAACTTCCTATCCAAAATGACCCGAGGTTGAAGAGTTTGAATACCACCATCAGGAATCAAAACTTGCTGATCAGGAGGCCCAAAAGCTTTCTTCAAAAGAGATACATGAAATGTTAGATGTAATTGAGATCCAACTGGTAACTGTAAAGTATAAGCAGCCACTCCCACCTTCCGAATTACTTGAAAAGGGCCATAATATTTGGGAGATAGTTTGGAAGATTTGTGCAGCCTCAAAGAAGTTTGCACATAGTAGCTTAAGATAAACCCAATCTCCAACATTAAAATTCCTCTCAGATCTGTGCTTGTCTGCAAACTGTTTCATTCTATTACGTGCTCTTTCCAAAGAATGCTTCAATGTGGTTAACATAGTATCCCTTTGACTTAACCAATCATCCAGCGAAGCTATTGAAGTTGTCCCTTCTATATAAGGCAAATGGGTGGGTGGATCAATACCATAGAGAGCCTTAAATGGGGACATGCCAATTGCAGAATGCCAAGTGGAATTGTACCACCATTCAGCCAAAGATAACCATTGACTCCAATTATTCGGATCAGACATAGTCATACATCTAAGATAAGTCTCCAAGCATCGATTCAAAACTTCAGTCTGGCCATCCGATTGAGGATGATATGCAGTTGATAAAGCCTGATCAATACCCTGTAATTTCAAAAACTCCTTCCAGAAAAGACTCATAAAAATTGGATCCCTGTCAGATACTACATTTAACGGACAACCATGTAGCTTAAACACTGAATCCAACATAATCTGAGCAATTTGAACTGCTGAAAAAGGGTGCTTGATAGCAATAAAATGACCATATTTTGTCAGCCTATCTACTACCACCAAAATAGTATCTTTGCTGCTTGATTTTAGAAGACCACTAATAAAATCCATGAAAATGTCTGTGAATATGGATTGAGGAACAGGAAGAGGATTCAACAATCCTGGTGTGGCTACCGTTTCATACTTAGCACGAAGACAAACATCATAATTCTTAACCCATGCCTTAATATCTTTAGATGCCCCCTTCCAAAAAAATAAATTTTTAAATCTTTGGAGGGTAGGTGTAATACCTGAATGACCTCCAACAGCAGAAGAGTGACAAGATAAAAGAATAGCCTTCCTTACTATTTCATCTTTACTAATCCATAATTTGGACTTCCTTGTTAAAAAATTGCCATTCCAAGCCATATGCTTAACCTCCTCTCCTGCAAATAATCTCTGAAAAAAATGCTGAGCCTGCTCATCTTGTGCCCAATGAGACTTAATTTATGCCAATAAAACAGGTTCAAAAGAAGAAATTGCTAAAGCCAATAGTGATGAACTATGGACTCTGGACAAGGCATCAACTACTGTATTTTCCACTCCTATTTTATACACAATATCATAGTCATATCCCATCAACTTGCTAAGCCAAGTATGTTGGAGAGGGGTAGTAATTTTCTGTTCCAGAAGATGTTTCAAACTCTTTTGATCAGTTCGAATAGTAAAATGTTTAAGAATCAGATACTGATGCCAATGTTTAACAGCTAGAAGAATGGCTAACAGTTCTTTCTCATAAACGAATAAGGCACATTGTCTTGCGGATAAAGCTTTACTGACAAATGCAATTGGATGCCTATCTTGCATTAGAACAACCCCTAACCCTTTAGAACTCGCATCAGTCTCCACCACAAATTCCTTAGACCAATCAGGTAACATTAATACAGGAGCTTGTGTCATTGCTAACTTCAATGCTTCAAAAGCAGCTTGAGCCTCTGGTGACCAATGAAATGCATCTTTTTGTAACAAGTTGGTCAATGGTTTTGCAATAGTACCATAAGAAGAAACAAACCTTCTGTAATATCCTGTTAGACCTAAAAAACCCCTTAATTGTTTGACAGTAGTAAGGGTTGGCCATAGTTTAACTGCTTCTATTTTTGATGGATTAGTAGAGACCCCCTCTTTTGAAATCACATGGCCCAAATACTCCACTTGAGAACCTGCAAAACTACATTTGGACTTTTTTGCATATAATTGATTTTCCCTGAACAATTGCAATACCACCCTTAAATCTTTCACATGTTGATCAATGCTTTTGCTATATACTAAAACATCATCAAAGAAAATCAACACTGACTTCCTGAGTAAACTTTGAAACACTGAATTCATCAAACTTTGAAAAGTGGCTGGCGCATTAGTCAGCCCAAAGGGAAGGACTAAAAATTCAAATAATCCCTGATGAGTTCGGAATGCAGTTTTATGAATATCTGTACACTCATCCTAACTTGATGATAACCTGATCTCAAGTCCAGTTTTGAATATACAACAGCTCCTCCCAATTCCTCCAACAATTCTTCAATTAAAGGAATGGGAAATCTGTTCTTAATTGTTTGATCATTCAGCTTTCTGTAATCAATACATAATCTCCAGCTTCCATCTTTCTTCTTTACTAAAACAACAGGGGATGCAAATGAACTGATACTCGGTCTAATGATTCCCATATCAAGCATTTTCTGAACCATCTTTTCAATAATATCTTTTTGGCCTACAGGATACCTATAAGCTCGTTGGTTAATAGTAACCGATTCATCTTTGAGTTGAATCCTATGATCACATGACCTACTTGGAGGTAAACCGGTAGGAATGTCAAAGACATCCTTAAATTCTCCCAACAATGCTTCGATATCATCATTGACATTTTCAACAACCACTTTGGCTTGATGTTGAAGAGTACCATGGATTTTTTCTTGAATACTAAACAATTGTATACTAACCAAAGAACTATCCTAACCCAACAATTGTGACAGTTTCTCCATAGAACAAAGAGATATGCCATTCTTGTCTATCCCCTTCAGCTCTATTACCTTAGAATCCATCTTAAATTGCATTGTGAGTTTCTTAAAATTCCACATGATATCATTCAAAGATTGCAACCATTGTATGCCTAAAACCATATCATAATTGTCTAAAGGCAACGGTAACACATCAGTCTTAAACCAAACACCTTGCATTAACCACTGAAAGTCTTGACATAACTGATGACAATCCAATTCTTCACCATTTGCTACCAATACTTTCATTAAAGGGACTTCCTTAGTGTGTCAGTTCAATTTGGCTGCTAATTTGGAGTTAACAAAATTATGAGTTGAACCTGAATCAATGAGTATATGTATTTGTCTTGTTCCTATAGTTCCCACTACCCTCATTGTAGAAAAAGAAGTCACTCCAGTCATAGCATATACAGACAACTGAGCTTCAGCCTTATTCGGTAATTCTGGTAATTCTTGTTCTATATCCTTAAACTCACTACCCTCTCCATCATCTTCCCCCAAAATTTCGATAAAAGATGCTTGAACTTACAATTGTGAGTAGGTGTGTACTTTTCATTACACCAAAAGCATTCCCTTTTTGCCCTCTTTTCTTCAGCTATTTTGGCAGGAACCTTCTTAACATTTTTAAGCATCTTATTCGGTGAAGGGGTAGGTAACAATGCCATTGATGCAGTTGGATTAACTATGTTCTTAGAACCTACTGCATTGTTAAACTTAGAACTAAAGGTAGATGCAGAATAAGAACTAGGGTTCTTTTTAATTCTCTATCCCCAAACAAGGTGGTATACACTATAGTTTGTTGTTTAGCCATAGCTATAGCATCCCTCATAGTTTTTGGTTTAAAGATTTTAACCAAACATCTAATCTCTGGTTTTAACCCCCCAACATAAAGACTAGCAGCATATTCATCAGACAGTTTAACCCTATTCAACAAAGTATCAAACTCTTTAGTGTAATCATTTAATTGACCTGTTTGATTAAGATTCTTCAATTCTTCCATGGCATCTTCACATAACCTTTCTGAAAATCTGGTGACTGCAGATCTTGAATACTCCTCCCAAGGAATGTCTGTTATATCCCTGTCTTGGCTGTCCACATAACCTTGATGCCATTCTAATGCTGCTCCTTCTAAGTTGATTATAGCGTAATACACTTTCACATTCTCTAGTGTTCTATCCACAGCAAAGAAATGATTGCATTTAATGACCCAACCTTCCACTTTGGTGCCATTGAATTTTGGAAAATCCAATCTCCCTGTACGAACCAACCTTTGATCATGATGATGATAACCCTGCTTATTATCACTCAATTTCTCATTGATCTCTGTCATTTGTGAAACTAATTTCATCATGCTCAATTGAAGCATCTGGATTGCCTCCGAATTTTGATCTAACACAAGTTGCTGAGCTTCAATCATACTCTTGTTATCTTGCCCTGATTTTTCAATTCGTTCCATTTCTTGTTGTCTTGTCGCCATTATTGATTAATCAAAATTTAAGGGAAAATTATCGAATTAGATCAACTAAAATCAGTCAATCCGACTTAATTTCTGTTTAGAATTGAAATTGGAACAATCAATTTCAATGAATCGAAACAAACGCACATGAACGATGGAATTTGATCGAAACAATGATCAAATTCAGAGTTGAATGAACGATTGTAGCCGGATTGATGCGGAAACTGAGCTCCGATGAGGATCGGTAGCTCTGATTAATCTGTTACGATAAAGAATTGAGAGAGATTCGCAAGAGAGGGAAAGTTTTCAATTCATTATCGAGATGATTTACAATCTGTTACAACGACTATTTAATTACCATTAACCGCTAACAACTGTTTACAACATTTATCCCTCAACAATCAACTATGACATATTAAGTCCTTCTATTTACATATTTGACCCTCTTATTATTTATACGTAACAAAATCGAACTGGTTTCTTTGTGAACATCAATGAGATAAAAGGGTTATGTAGATTAGAGATAAGTATTTAGTGATCTGGATCAAAGTGTAATTAAAAAAATGATCGTAATCTCTATTCTATGATCTTAGAGAAAAGTTTGTAAATGGTGATTTCTTACTAATTGTCTATATACAATTTATTTGGTTAAAACCAAATAGTAAAAAAAATTGTTATCATCCACATTAACCATATGAACTAGTTTTTCTTCACCGCGCTATGCGGCAGGAGTTTGCCTATTTTTCTTAAACGTGTGTTACTGTGGTTGTTTTCGAACCAACTCGTCGGAAACTATAAAAGGGGCTCTTTGTGGTAAAACTTTGAAATAATAAACTTTAGTTGTCAGACTTTAAAAATACATGGCGGAAGGTAGGTCGTTTTTACCGCACACAATACCATGTTATTTTGGTTGTTATGATTCCGGCTCATCATAAACCATGAAAACAAACTTTGATGGCAAAACTCTAAAAATACTAAAATTTAGTCGCTGAAGTAAAAAAAAAAAGATTCACTATAAATAGTTTGATAATAAAACTCTACGACCCTAAACTTTTGTGGTCAAAGTTAAAAAAATAACTAAAATACTAACTTTAGTTGCTATAGTCTTAAAAATACAACGTCATTATTAATAGTTTTATGATCAAACTTTAATATCATAAACTTGATCATAGTTTAAAAAACAAACCAACGACCACACTGTAAAATACTAATTTTTTTGGGCAAACTCTGGTGAAACAAAAGGCGATTATTAATCTTATGGTCATTAAATTATTTTTCAATTAACCTATGCACTAAAGAGCTATAAGATATACAACATTTGTAAAATGTATTCTCATTTTATATTGAAAAATCCTACACTTGAAATAAAAACAAATATGTATATTAAATTATTTTTTAACTATTCATTCTCGATCGTTGTATTTTAATATAGAGAGTAATAATATGTTATGTTATTCACTCTTTATTAGTAGGCATATTTAAAAAAGTTCTATAACACATGTCAAAATGACATTTTGAAAATGTCGTATTTTTGTTTTAGTTTTGAACAAGTCTTTTAAGATCCACTCATTTCTGCATTAATTCATCTCTTCCATAAACACAAATTATTTCTCATAAACACATTGATCTTCAAGGAAACTAATCTCATTTAGTCAACAACTCAACCTTAACATTTTCTTTTGTTTCAAATAAACAAATTCAACTCTTTTTCCTTTCAAATTCTATCAAATTATTTCAAAAACTAAAGATTAAAAACATAAAATCAATGGATACTGATAATGACATAGAAGAGGGTGTGCATGATCCAACTACCATAGACAACCAAAACTACCAAAAGCCGCTAGCCGCACCACTTCTCGAGCCAGTCGAGCTGACCAAGTGGTCATTCTACCGAGCCATCATCGCTGAGTTCGTTGCCACCTTTTTGTTCCTTTACATGACTGTTCTAACCATCATTGGGTACAAGAGCCGTAATGACTCTGACCAGTGTGGCGGCGTTGGCCTCCTAGGCATTGCGTGGGCGTTTGGCGGAATGATCTTTGTCCTTGTTTACAATACTTCTGGCATCTCTGGTTAGTATCAACGTTCTTTATTTGTCAAAAATGTTAACATATTTCTTCAAAAGGTGATGCTGTTATATTTAAATCTAACTTTCATTGGTTTTCTACATTCCATCCTGTTAAAGTTGTCTGACATGGACCTCTAGTCGAGGTCCTATGAATTAGCATGGTGTTTGTGGTGTGTCATAACCGTATTAATAAACATTTTACGCTTTCAGGTGGTCATTTGAATCCAGCTGTAACCTTTGCCTTGTTATTGGCTAGGAAAGTGACTATCCCACGGGCGTTGATGTACGTCATCGCTCAATGTTCAGGTGCTATTTGCGGGTGTGGCATGGTTAAACTTTTACAAAAGACTTATTACATGGTCAACGGTGGCGGTGCGAACGAGATATTTCAGGGTTATAGCCGATTAACCGGGCTAGGGGTCGAGGTCATCGGCACTTTTATCCTGGTATACACCGTACTTTCCACAACGGATCCGAAAAGAAACGCTCGCGATTCACATGTTCCTGTGAGTATAGTCTCTTATAGTTGGTCTGTTACACAATATGGTTAAGTAACTTGTGTAGGTCTTGTCAAGGTATTGGCACCACTACCTATTGGCTTTGCGGTTTTCATGGTTCACTTAGCCACAATCCCAATCACTGGAACCGGGATCAACCCGGCTCGTAGCTTTGGTGCGGCCGTGATTTACAACCACGAGAAAATTTGGGATGATCATGTACGCATACTCATATTAGATGATTTGATCTAGTGTAAAATATAATTGTTATAACACACGTATAATACTAACTTTAATGTTTCAGTGGATCTTTTGGGTGGGACCGTTTATCGGGGCTTTTGCAGCTGAATATTACTACGAACACATTTTACGGGCGCATTTGACCTTGTACCGCAATCATCACCATGTTACACATCGTTAATGATAGCAGTGGCGAAATCAAGAATTATTTTTACCAGTGTCACCATTTATCGATATTCAGATGCTAATTAGCTTGATTTATAATTTTTTTGAGTTTTGGATCAGGTAAGGGTTTAGAAAATAGAGATAATGTATAGCATAAATAAATATAAATACAATCTCATTAGAAAGGAAAAATATTACATTTTGTAAGTGTTCTCTGCAAACTCTCATATTTTGAAACGATTGATTAAAATCTTTCATCTTGTTTCATAGTGTGAATATAATTAGGTTAATCTTGTAGCATTAATCCGTCAAATTCATGAAAATTACACTAGTAAAGTACTCATGCACATTAGGATTCAGATGTTATCTTATTAAAATGATGACGAACTCTTGATATTAACTGAACTGACTGTTGTAACCTTTATTATTTGTATATTATCTTTATTTGTAGATTATATAGCTGTGTATATTTATTATTGTGATACAACAATTTTATCATTCTAAAATTTTAATACTAATATATTTAAGAAAAAAAATAAGAAGTTTGTACAGATAGTCAAAGCCAAACCGTTGACTTGTTTGGCTTTGTTGTTTTGTGAAATTGTAGTTAGTATTTTGACGTAGAAATTTCGTCAAAACCAACTAAACTGAATCGTGAATATTTGACGTGGGACCAGGTAAAACATGTCATTATTAACTAAACCCCTGCTTTCGACATGTCATTATTAACTAAACCCCTGCTTTCGAAGTCTTTAATTAGAAAAAAGTATCATATTATTTTAAACATCTTAAACGTTCATCTTAGGAAACAAATAAATATTATAAATGTATGCCAACTTCATCATCTTAATTCTTAAGTGTAATATAACAAAAGTATAACTATATAGATCTAAGAATAAATTACACTTTTCATCTAAAATTATATCGAATTGTAATAATTACAAGAATCATGTTTTACTTGAAAATTTGTAATGCATTACTACGTTCTTTGCTCAAACAGGCGTTGAATAAAAACGTTAAGACGAATATGCCAACCTAACCCCAATCCACCTCTCCTTCAACGCATGATGTTTGAGCCATGGAATGAGGAGCTTCACCAACATAATACAAGCTTTGATGAATCTTTAAAATTTCCAAAGGAAATCAATCAGAATTCTCACAAGTCTCACTTTTAACAAAAAGGTTATCGCCTAAACTCAAGAAAGTGAGACCATTAAGATTTCCAACCAGTTTCCATGAAAAAATATGAAGAAATCCACAGAGGTTCAAGTTCAAGAATATGAGGGTTGACAGAGATAAAGCTAGGACTTTACCGGAAAAGAAGTTCTTCACCCAAGAAGAATGAAATGAAAAGAAATCGATGAATGTGTTCCGACCAAGCAATGAAGAAGCGCTAGCAGATGACCAAATCAAGGTCCTACACATTGGTGCAAATTTTATCGAGTAACTAACTTTAGCGACAGAGTTAATCAAAAGTAATGGCGGATATGGCATCATGGTAGGAGCTTGGATTATTGAGTGTTTGAAGGTGGTGCTTCATGAAGATGGTGCTTCATGAAGATGGTGATGGAACTAAGGGCAAAATGGTCTTACACACATGTAATACAATTTAGTTCAAGTACCTTTTTTTATTTGTTTTATTACAACTGTTAATAGAACTAAGAATAATAATAATAAATAAATAATATTTATAAAAAAACAAAGAATCACAAAAACCACATTACACGCTTGTATACTTGGTAGATTCACCAAGAGTTAGAAAGAGATTAAGGAGTTGTTTGATTTGTTTCTGATCCGGTTAAAATGTCTGACCCATTGACCCTGTCAGACATTTTGGCCGGTCAGGGTGTTTGATTCACGTCTGAACTAGTCCGATACCACTGACCCATGCATATTTTTCCTCTTACCCGATCAGTTTTGGAAAAGGCTCTTACTCGGTCAACCGCTTCTGACAAAGTCTTTAAAATCAAACAGCCCCTAAGAAAGACGATTACGTAACATTTTTTGCATCATAGTTACTAAAAGATAAATTTTCGGTTCTCACGCTCATCTGCTTAAAGTTAATTTCACATTGAATGTCTAACTTACATTATAAAGTATTTAATTAAATTGTTGTACTTGGTATCAACTATAAATTTTCTAAATTATCACAAATTTGTCATAAAAAACTGTTCAAGCTTAGCAAATATAGGAAAACCAGATAATAAGACAACACCTTCATACTCTGTTGCCCTCAGGAATGTTACAGGCTAGGGATACAAATATACAATAATAAGAAAGTGAAAAAATGAAATATGAAGTTATATTTAGAAAAATATAGAAAAATGTCGCGTAATAAACAAAGTTCAAGTCTTAAGTCTGAGAACATACATAACTACCGACCACACCAGAATTCGTCGATCATCACAAGAGCAAACCAAATGCAAATTTCTTAGGTTCACAAATTTTCACTTCAAAACACTGCAAGTTGAAAAAATCAAATCAAAAGTCAGATTCTTTTATACTAGAAACAATAGCCGAAATAACTTAACTTTCTTTGTTAACCTTGAGAACCCATCAGGGAAACTACCAGACCTTATCAATACTTTACTAACTAGTGGGACCAGGTAAAGTGCAAAATGCAGCTTAAGTCGGATACGGGGCCTAAAAGGGGTTAAGGCGGGAAAACCGTGGAAGTTGGATTCGAACCTGAGACCTCTCCTAGAGAGGAGTGGGGTGCTTACCACTGTGCCACCCCTCGAAGGTTATATACATGAGCTTACAATGTACGTTTTCAGATAATATAAGGTGCATAGAAATACAGGATTTAACTTACTTGTATAAGTAGGCTGCAATTCCCAGAATCACACACAGCAATATAATGTCAATACAGAAGTTCCTGCTTGATCTCAGCTGTCATGCAAAAAAATAAACAAACAGGAAAACTTGTATTAGGTCTAATACTCTAATCATGGGAACCACAACAATAATAAAAGTAGGATCTTTATTGCCACTTGATCACCTGATTAACAGTGTGCTTAAGTCTAACATTGGTATTCCGAAGGTCTGAAGTTGCCTTATCCACCTGAAAAATCAAAGTTAAGAATAAATTAAGTAACCAAATATGTACATCAGTTTAGAATAACATTGGGGGAAACTTTCCAACCTTGTCATCTATTTCATCCATCAGTGGAACTTGCCTGTCTACTTCCTGCATAAATTATGAAATATAAGAACTTTATTTTGACAGTTTTGTAACTGCAACAATGAAAGATGTAGGTTAAGTAGAGAATAATGAACCTCGTTCATATCTTGTGCCATGTTTTTTAGAGTATCTAGACCTTCTGCTATAATATCCAAGCCTTGATCCTGCATAAGTTGAAACATATAGAAAAAGTTATACATAAAACTAACTGGAAGCATTTTGTATTGGGACCAATTTCAACCCAAACTTATGATTGGGTTGATTAGGAATACGCTTTAATTTCAACCCAAACTTATAAACGGGTCAATTTGGGATATGTTTTATCTATAACAGGTCAGATGAGGCAAAATATAAACAATTGTCTTAAAAGAAAACAGTTCAAACAGTTTGAAAGGTGGCTGATGTGTGTTTTCAATAAATAAAACCTTCTAAATCAGTTTAATTGAAAATTAAGTAATGTTGAATTAGTATAATTTATGTAATCATATTTGCACACATTTTATTTATTGGAAAGTTAGTATTTCTGGACAAATGAGTTTTGTTTCAACCCACACAATATAAACCATTTTTACTTAAACCCAATTTATTTGTTATGCAACCCGTACATTTTTCACCCCTAGCACATATAACACAGAAAAAATAATGATCGGTACATGCCTGCTTCATTTTTCTCATCTCATACTCATTCCTGAATTGGCTCGACTCTTCAGTTTGCTGGAAGTAATCATCATCAAATCGTCCATCTATGAAATTCAAGTATCACAAGAAGTTCAACATATAAGTGGAAAAAAACCAACCACCACAGAATCTTAGAAAATGAGTATTCACCATTGACCATCCAGACAAAATCCAATCACCTGAATCAAACTTGATATTATTGGTATGAGAAGCTGAAGCTGCCCAGCCTCCAGTCTGTTTGGGTGCAGCAGCACCCCCATCAGGTATTGCTTGAATCCTATCAGGAAGTGCCTGAACCAGATCATTACGAGCTGCAAACTCTTCTGGCGAAAGTCCTTTTACCTGTTACGAAAATGACCTCTAAAACTTAATAGATTTTTAAACACACATAAAGCCCCCCAAATATGGCACAATAATACCCTGGCACTCTAGGCAGCACTCAGCAGGACTACTTGATGTGTCGTGATTAAATGACAGACAAATTTCGCCAATTTTGATAGCAATTTTGTAATCATGAGAACCCGTTACTGAGCATAGAGCAAGTGGCTTCAAGAGTTCAAAGGCAGAAAACCAGTGGAAGCAGATTCAAACCTAAGACCTCTACTATAGGATTAAAGACTCAAGCACTTACTATTACACCACCCCTTGAAGGTAATAAAAATGATGCATTTCCATCTTCCTATCGTTCTTAACCCCTAGCTACAAGTCAGTAACCAAGATTCAACCAAAGCAACCTCAACAAAATTAGACACAGTCCTAAACTTTATGTTGTCAACTACACATGGATAAGATGATTACACAGATTGTTAGACAACTAATCTCACAAGTCAACTAGGCACATTTTGTTCTTGCACTATATATGCATAAACACATAACCAACATCCAATAAGTCAAACCAATTCATACATGTACACACAATTTCCAACTAATCAAATAAAAAACAGAGATCAAACCTTCTTCATAGCCAATCGCTGCAACTTAGGGATTTCCTCCAGCAACTTAGCCTTAGTACGCCGAATCTCAGCATTAATCGCCACCACCGAAGCCCTATTCTTCTCATTCTTAGCTGTCTCCGCTTTCTAAACACAACAACAATTCAACCTCATCACAAATCAAACTCATCACAAATCAACATTTTAAATCGAAACAAAACCTAAAAACCCTAGGTTACCAAATCAAATCGCTACAGATCTAAACACGAATCACCTGAAGAGCAGTCTCAATGTCGGATTCTACGGCGGCATAGAGCCTAGCGAATGCGTCTTCACCGGAGACGTTGAGATCCCTCTGCTTCTCGACGTCGTACTTGTCGTATTTCTTGCAGATTGCATCGACTCGAGTTAAGATTTCGATCACACTCATCGTTGTTGCAGTTGATTGTTACTTCGATTCAGATTTGAGATTTTCACGAGTTCGATTGTGAAGAAAAAGTGTTTGAATTTGGGGGTGAATGAAGAATGATTGTATCTTCTTCTTTGTTGAAGAACTGGACCAGCCTGTCATGTAACAAGTTTTATTTGGTTCGATTTTAGTTGTAAGTTGAACATATACAACCCCTCTTGTTCTCTTTAATTTGTGTATTTTAGTTGTAAGTTTGAACATAACGCTATAAAATAAAACAATAAAATGAAATTAACGAAAAAAATAATTAAGAAGAGTAAAAAAATGAAAAAAAAAACATTTAAATTTTTATGTTTCAATGTTCGAAGAAAATAAAAGGAAAATAAAGAATTTTATGTGTTTCATTTTATTTCTTTTCATTTTCTTATGTTTTAAAAATAAAATTAGAAGAGAAAATTATTGAAAAATTTTCTTTTATTTCTTTTCATTTCCTTTCTTTAAAAACTTAAAAAACACAAAGTTTTTTTGTATCCTTCCTTAAAAAAAACTCGGGAACACATTATTTTTCACTTTTCATTCATTTCCTTCCATTTCTCTCGTTAAATGAGATTCGGGAACACATCGTAAGAGCCGATGAATTGAATGGTGGAGGCTCGGATTTTCATATGTTTTTTTAGGGGCGCAAACGAGTCGAGCCGCTCGTGAACTATTCGAGATCGGATCGATATAAAACTCGAAACGAGCCAAGTTTTATCAAGCCCGAGCCGAGGTAGAGCTTGAAAAAAACCTCGTTTAGTTATCGAGACCAAACCCAAACTTCACGTATCGAGATCAAGCCAGATCGCGAACTTAAATCATTATTTAATTTATTGAATAAAATAGCATCTATTATATATCAACTTATGATAAAAATAATTAAATAATATGAATATTGTTATATATAATATATATAATTATAAATATATATATCAAAATTAAATATAAAAATACTAAAGTAATATTTAAATAAATAAACAAGTTAAGCCCGAGCCGAGCTCGAGCTTAAAAAAGTATTTATCGAGCCGAGCTCGAGCTTTAAAAAGTATTTATCGAGCCGAGCTCGAGCTTTAAAGTCTCAGATGAGCAAATACCCATCATCATCGACGTAACGAAGCATCAAACATCAAAGCTTCAAATGAGGAAAACCTAGATGCATGAGGTAACAATATTCATTCAGGTGCATCTAGTTAACCCATAAGAGGATGGATCTTAAAACCCAAATTCCTCAATTGGCCAAAAAAGAGGGTATCTCATAGAAATAGACGAGGACAAGCTACGATGGTTGTCAAACCATCACCACCAACACACTCACCGACATGAAAACGACCATATTTTCTATCTTAATCGCAAACAGGAGGCCAAGCAACAGTTGTCCCCAAGGGAGCGGCCTCCATGACGGTAGGAAACGACCACACACACCTCGCAAACCCCATCAAGAAAACCCTCTTTCGCATGTGGTTTAAGGAAGACAGACGACCAGTCGAGAGGAAGCAACGACCAAGCCGAAGTAGCCACCACCTTCGCTCCACCGTCACCGGCAGCATCACTCTCCAAAAGCTTCACAACATCCACATATATGATAGGTGGTGAGGACCAAAGTACAAAAACACAACACATTTGTGGTCAGCTTCACAACATCCACATATATGATAGCTGGTGAGGACCAAAGTGTAAAATCACAATAGATATGTGACCAAACCACTAACAAAACAAAAGTTACTGCTGATGAACTTGGTTTATTCATATATCCGATAATGAGTTTGTAAGAAAACCAACTTAATGATTAATTTGGTTATGAAAAGGATGACGATTTATGTACTTGTAAGGATATAAAATCACCTGTTTTTTGATTTTAATGAGTTTTAGTTATTATTTTAATTTCTTTTTTACTTAAATCAAGCTTAAAACTCTATTGGTTTGTTTTATGCTACTAAATATTGACATAGTTATATTGTGCTATCTTTATTCTTTGTTGTGTGTCACTGTTTTGTATCATAAAAGCAAGAAGTTGGCGTTTATGTTGTCTTCTGATTGTTCTTTTTACTATGTTGCTTTAAGCGTGTATGACGTTTTAAACTTTTTTTAAAAGGTTTAGACAACTTGTATAAATGTTACTTAATAAACATGGTGTGATCCACTTGCAAATGTTTGTTACTTTGTTTGCGTAATGCTATTCTAGTTGTTGATAACTAGATGCATAAGAAAAAGAAAATACAAAACAACGACCAATACAATACAAAGGTGAATCGTTTTATCTTCTAAGCAAAGAAGAAACAACTTGAAATTTGAACGTGACATTCTCAGATGGTTTCATGTTGATTTCTCATATTTAAATAGAAGGTTTTATTAAAAGGGAAATATTCAAATAAAAAGGGCTTTAAAACTAAAAAATGTAAAAGATATTCTCAATCATC
Organism: Flaveria bidentis; assembly: GCA_018326385.1. Lineage (NCBI taxonomy): Eukaryota > Viridiplantae > Streptophyta > Magnoliopsida > Asterales > Asteraceae > Flaveria > Flaveria bidentis. The sequence continues at coordinate 15,385 of BJCM01061703.1, forward strand.
TATCTTTTTATTTTATGGTTGATATTAATTTGTAGAAAAAAATTTGTTAAAATGGTATTTTAAAATAATCACTTTTGTTGACTTTTTTTTCAAAATTCTTCATTTATTTAAACGTTCGTAACTTTTATCTATTACATTATCTTTAAATAAAATTTACACCATAAAAACAATCGATTTCATCTTTAAAACGAGCATAGTATTGTTATATAAAAAGATAATATTTTTTACGATTTTAAGTTTATATCTCGTCATTGTGTCTTTTAGTGCAGTTTAGTGTGTCATTTGTTAGTTATTGTGCTTATTTAAATACTATTGTGCTATTCTACAATGATAAATCTACAAAAATATAATGATAAAATAACATTGTTGTATATCTCTATTATGTAAACCACAATAATATATTAATAACTAATTAATTTAATACATTAAAAACAATGACAAAATAACACAATGTCCCATTGTGTTTTTTTTATTTTGATCGTTATTGTGTTATCTTGAGCCCTATGAGTTATGAAAAATATACTGATGAAATAGCATCATTGTGTACTTCTAATTATAAAATACAATGATAGATAACAACTTTATATAATATATAAAAAACAATAAAAAAAGAACACGTTGTGTTATTTTTAATAATATGAATTTTGATAAATACATTGGTGAAAATATCATTGTGCACTTTTAATTTTAATGTACAATGATAGACAACAAATTTATATGATCTATAGAAACAATGATAAAAATAACACAAAACAATCTAAAATGTAAAACACAATAATGAACACATATAACAAATTATGTAAAATGTATGACACAATAAACTGATATTTGACACAATCAACATATATGACACAATGAGTTGATGTATTTGACACAATCATCAAAAATACCCTCCTTGTTAAAACAATAGAAGAACACATGTCAAGCCCACAATTCATCTTAAGTTTTTTAGATTAAATAACATTTTTGCTATAACCTTACTCTTGTTAAAAAACGAACGTTTGAAAACTTATACAAACAAAGAATAGTTTCTTTCAAATGACAACAATCTCGTCATGTTTTGCTTATTGTCATCTATGTGGAAGAAATGTAAGAAGGTCCAGTGTCATCTTGTCTACCCTACGACAAAGATAATATAAGGTGGATGGGATCAAATGACCCTATTTTTTATAATTTTTGTGTAATAATCATCCTTCTTACCTGCATAGGCCTCCATCCACACTAGGCTAGCACACTGGTGACATGAGATACCGATCTTGATCTAGAGTAAATTTTCATGATCGGCGCCCAACACCTGATGTATGTCCACTAACTGTCTAACCATATTTATCATAGCGTAATTTGACCCGTTACCTGATATAATGACATGGCAGTTGTATGTGTGCATTGGACTCGTGTTGACTTTAATCTTGATATGCAAGGTCTTATGATTATGGAGACATGAGACTCGACATAGATGGCATGAGCTATGAGGTTGGCATGATTTTCACATCATTTATTAGTATTATTATTTCTAGTCAAGTGTCTAAATAGTGAAAATTACAAGAGCTCCTTGCATTTGGGGAAAGTATTGGAGTTGTAGGCACTGGCCTATCAGATCATCTTATTTCAATGTGTATGCAAGAATCAATATATTATTCTTAAGACCAAATACAAGAGGAAGGAACCTGTGTCATCTTCCTAGTGAGATCACATTAAATAAAAAGTTATTTGTGCATTTGACTAATTTAGTCACGATATGGGTTTATTTGCAAGAAGAGTATGCAAACATGGATGATGTAGGGATGCTAAGAGTTTGCAGACACGATTTCCATGTCGGGTGCATCAGAAAATGGTTGTCAATAAAGAACTTGAGTCCCGTCTGCAAAGCAAAACCAATGAAACAGAAGAACCTGTAAGACTTCATTTTATCTTCGTAAATATGTGTAAAATATGAACAATATGAATAATCTTATAAACATTATGCATCAATGACAATCATGATTCAAGTTACTATCGATTATTAGCAACCCTGAAAACATGTTTATCAAACAGACAAAAGTAGTATTAAGTGGTAATCATGGCCTTAGAATCTTATTCGAGATGGAGTTATAGTGAAGTATGATATGTGCATCATGTAAGACCTATCACCTGGTTACAAGCTTTTGGGTTGTAAGTAGATGGAACATTTGACAAGTTTAAAGATCATTTGAGGGTTTAGATTAAAAAATGCATCGACTATTTTGATGTGTATGCTCTAATTGCTCGTCTTTCAACTATCAGATTGTTATGTCTTTACAAGCATATACAATGCACTGATTCACGAGATGGATGTTAAAATGATGACGGAGAAAGTTCAAATGAAACAACATTTATTGTACTAGGATATTATAAACATAAAGTGTGTAAATTATTTAAGTTAGTGTATGTGTTGAAACAAACCATAAACAATGTCATTACAAGTTTGATAAATTTGTCTTTGTCTAGTGGTTTTCGTTGAATCAATTTGACAATTTTATATAGTACAAATTTAATAAGTTTCTGGTAGATGATTACCTTAAATGTTCATGATGTCATAATTTATGACACCTGTTAACATCAACTTAAAAAAGTAAATAATTGTTGTCTACTAATCTTTCTATGAAGGATATGGGGGTATCGGCCATATGATTCTTGCTTGAATTAGTTTAATTAATAGTGTTTGAGTTAGAACATGATTAGCATAGCATATGTTTAGTATACATAGACAATTAATGTAATTGTTATTTGTTTATCAAGTTTATTAATACCAAAGAGTTTAGAGGCGGGTTAGGCTCCTAATCTTCTTAGTTGTTTTTTGTTCTTGATTTTTTATGTTTGATGCTCATCAAGACAAGTTCTTGATTTTGGTAGCCTGGGCTATCACTCAAAAGTCTATTTGATGTTTGATGCTCATCAAGACAAGCACAAGTCGGATATTGTATATACAATCAGAAGTTGAGTAGTTTACTAGACTATAAATTATTCTGAAGTTGATTTTGTATAACTCAAGTAAGCGAATTCTATTTTTTATGAAAATGTGAGTGAGTCACGTGAAGAAATTATGTGTGATCCAACTAAGTAGTACTGATTCCATGAGTTAGGGTCTCTTTTGATGGCTATAAAGTCTAAATCTTGTTTACATCTTGTGGTGAGTGACTGGTGACCACACTTTACATGACTCATGAATTTATTTGGTTCAATGTATGGTTAGCAAGAAAAGTAAAGAATAAAGTGAAACAAGGGTGAAACTAAGAGGACCTTTAAATAAATTTTATTCACGCATGAAGACCTAATTTATCTGCTATTAAGTATTACCTCTAAAGAATTTACAACATGCCCCTCCAACTATCTACTTATTTATAAAAACCAATAAACACTAACTTCTTGACCTTTTGGTCTTCAATTTTCATATTTTCAACTCTATGTATTGTTCAAATGAGAATTCCATCGAGTCAAGATCAATTTTATGCTGGTCAATCACCGGATCATCATTTGTGGTCACACGTGTGGCACCGGGTTGTGAACCAACCCGACTCTCTGGCTCAATGACCGTGTTATGGAACTTGGATACCAGTTGAACCGGATGGTTGCTAGTGCTGCTAGATGTTAAGTGACATGGTGTGCTAGGCCTAGAAGACCCTGGTGTCGTAAAGTTGGAGTTACGGTTGAGTTCCACTTGCTTTTTAGCGTTTTGGTGCCATTTACGTAGAGCCTTAACCACTTGATCATTGAACACGGTGGGCCTCATGGTTGAACCCATTTGAGTCACTAGAGCATAGAGAGGTAAAGTAACATAGCTGCATAGTATCAGTACAAACACCCTGCAGATTCAAGAAATCAAGACTTAGTTTTTAATTTGAATTCATCAAGAAAGTCGTGTGTCATATATATCACTATATATATACTCGCCCCATTGAAATCTTGATCCCAAAGTCAGCTTTGTTCTTATGAAAGCATGATTTCGGCCCGAATTCATACTGAAAAATACCAAAAGTAGATTAGAAATGAGATCGTTAAGAGGTAAAACTGTAAAGGTTGATAAAGATTCATGGCTTTACCCCGGACCATGCGAAGAAAGCCAACTGAAATGCATTCTGCACAAGAACAAAGGACAAAATATTGTAAGACCCTAAAAAAGATCATAACTTGACAAAAAAAAGGATCAGAAAGACTAGAGTTGGTAATCTGAACCCATTTGCTTTTAGTCATTAGTGGGTCGATTTGGGTTATGTTTTATGTCAAACGGGTCAAACTGCTCAACCCTACTCGCTCCATTTCAACCCGTATCTTCAAGAAATATGAACCTGAAAGAGGACAAAGTGAATGAGATAGAGCAGGAGCTGAGGGCGGTTGAACCAGAAAAGGTCGTCAGCGGGCTGAACCAACGGCGTACCCTTGACCACTGCACCTCTTTCTTGAATCCTCAAGCCCATTTTGGTTATGATCACTAGCAGTTTTGTCCCAACTAACAGGACAATCTGCACCAAGTTAAACCATGTGTAGGGTTAGTCATTTTGGATGATTCTTGAAGAACCCGAGTGTATATATGTAACTAAATGAAAGCAAATATATGCTTACAATCAAAGGGATAAAGGGTAGCCATAGATAAGATTTCCAACCTGTACACAACAGAAAGATTCAAGATTTAACTTATATTTTGATGAAATTTGAAGGATTTAAACAGTTAATAATTTGTTTACTGTTGGTGCTGAAGAGTATAAACAAGACTGCAAGGAACCAGATTGGTGGGCTGTGGGAAAGATTAACTCAACTTAATAACCATTTTAAAGAACAAATTATGCTTATATTTAATATAAAAAGCTGATAACTCACCTGATACCGACGACAAGTTTGAAGTCGTCTTCAAGTGACCGATTTATATACTTATGGAAATCGAAATTTGTTTGGCTATTTGTTGACAAATGTGCCTGAACAAAAGTTGAATTTATCCACTAATAGTCGGTACCAAAACCCTAAACCATAAACCCTAAACCATAAACCCTAAACAATAAAGAATACAATAAAATTTAATTACCATGACAAATCCATGGCGAAGAGTCATATAATCAACCTTTGGAACTGACATTACAAATTGCCTCATAAATCCGACCTGCAAAAATCATGGAAAGATTAACCATGGTTAAGAAAGGAACTCAGCAACTTAACACTTGTTTTGGTTATACAAACCATCCAAACAAGAACGGTTGAGCGGCTCCATAGATTCAAGTGCCTCTGACCGAACGTTGTGTCTCTCGCGAGCCTAAGCCTTTCTGGATCTTCAAGAATGAAAAAGAGATTAAAATGAGTCGATTTAGGTTGTGTTATATCTCAAATGTTTTAAAATAGGCGGGACAAGTCAAATATCTCAAAGTATGTTTTTAATGCATACATCATCAAAAATTGTCATCTTTAGATTATTGTTGTAATAACATTATTTCATTGTCACCTCTAGATCATACCATTTGCATATTGATACTCCATTGTCTGTGTTTCTATCTCCCAAGCCTTCCATTCTTTCATCTACATAAAACAAGAAGTTGATTAGAATAAATACGCGCCATTACAGCACAAAAAGAGCCCAAGAAAACATACCTTAGCTCTACCGAAAGCCAGTGTGATTATAGAACAAACCACATGAAACACAGCCAATGAAAAGATGAACATATGGAGCTCATGGACGGCGTCACTAGATAAAAACGGAACCTTTCCCTACAAAAACACCAAATTTCTTCAAGAAAATCAAGATTTCTTGATCAAAACGGCGTCAAGATTTTCTTGATCACACGTATTCACCGGGCGATTTGACTTCACCCTTCGTTACTTTAATAATGTTGAAATTATACATTGAACTTGATTCTTGATCCAACATCGAAACATGAAACTTGGTTGAAATTAGTTATGAAACTTTGACCTGACCCGACCCGACCCAAAAGTTCTAACATTAAGTTGATAGAAATCCAAGCATCAAGAAAAGGGCAAAAAATTCTGGTTCCGTCACTGTTTATTCACCTGGGCTTTGCATTTATCACCAGAAGTGGCAGCAGAAAGAACCCGTCTAGACGCTGTTGTCAAGTTAGACACGACGAATGACACTAGTTTTCTATGAGTTTCTGATTGTTCACCAGCATGATGAGCTTCCATTTCTTCAATGTCTTTAATACTGCATGGAAGCCAATTATCTGCAAGAGATTTTGGTATGCAGATATCAGTTATGGTTGCTTTTCCAACTGTCAGCAGCAGTGAGATGAACCCAAGTAGCATAAGCTCTGATTTGATCTTCTCAAGTGCTTCAAATAATGTCTTTTTATTGTTGCTTTTCAACCACTGTAAATGAAGAAAAATTAGGGTTTATTAGTTCTTTCCTTTTTTGGAAATACCAGAATCCTATAAATTGCAACTTGTCAACCTCACTACTGAAAAACTGACATTACATTTTGAGATAATTTTTTTTATTTTTATTAATTATTATTTATATTTTTGTAAAATTAGCGGCCAAAACAAAAAACACATTAGATTATATGACTGCTTCATTACGTTCACCAAACAAAACAAAAATGTTGCAGGTATGAGAAATTAAAAAAAATAAACTTAAACTACAATTGTAAAAGAGTATTAAAAAACATAAAGAAGTAGATTAAAGTTAAAAATAAAAACCGGTTGTAGAATAGTAAAAAAACAAGGAAAGACAAATTCAAGTGGAATTTCAATTGCAAGAATTTTTTTTAAGTATAACTGAAAATTAAATATTCGTTGTAAAACCATTGCTGATATAAAAAATAAATAAATAAATAAAGGTTAATTTTCTTTGTAATTAGAAAACAGTTAAAACCAATAACAACCGCGAAATTTGAGTTTAAAACATTGGTCACTACAAGTCATTACAAATATCCGCGAAATTAGTAAAAGGGATTTTGCAACTGCCATTAGCTTCGGTCGTAAATGGCCATACACTATCCATTTACAACTAAAATATTAATCATAAATACTCAGTTTTGTAGTAATATTGTCTGTATTACCTTTCCAATTAAATAAATAATATGCTCTATGAGAATCGATATGGTCACGAGGACTAAACAGACAGAAGCCACAGCCCATGTCGGAGTCTTTTCCAACGAGTGAATCCCTTCTGCCATTGATATGTTTTCTTCAAGATTTTGTGACCTTCAAAGTGTGTGTATACACACGCATATATGTGTGTGTAGATGTGTGTTTTTATCGTACATATGATGATATGAATTGATTCACGATCCACACTTGATTCCTTACATTAACTTGTAGTAGTTTGATGCTTTCGATCAACAATATTTATTGTTTAACTTTTTTCATGATTCTTTTTATTATTTGTAATTCATGTGATGTTAATTAATATTTACTATGAGAGTCAACTTATTTAACTCCTTTGATGGCTTTATTATTTTGTTTTTAAAATAAGAGAATACGGTTAACTATGGTTTGTGTTATATTGAGCAATAAATAATTCAATTTTAACATTTTCTATAAGAACGAAAATAATAAAATGTAATGTTTATTAATCTATTTTGAAATTCAAAATATGTCTATAACTACACATATGTAACTCATTTCTAGATTATTACCTACACACATGGGTAAACGGTTAAAAAATCTAAAGAAAATGAAAAAATTAGTTCGATGGGCTTTTATGTGCATAAGCATACGGATTCGTATGTAAAAAATGAGAAAATTAAAAAAAATGGTATTGTATACAAAATTAAACTTAGCTTTGTTACTTTCACGCATGATCATAGTAATTTAGCGTTGTATAATGATCCTCATCCAAACAATAGATTTGTAGAAAAAGTTAATTTCAATATATAACTAAAGAAATATAATAAAATAAACAGCTAGTTTTAATACAAATATGGAACAACCTGTTTTTTAAAGTATTGTTAGAAATCTTTTACATGCATTAATTTAACAAGAGAAAGCCTAAAAAATTTCCTTGTTCTAAGAAGGAATGAAGGATAACCAATCATAAATATGTCATTAAGCAATTGATGTTATTGTGTGTAACATCTTGAAAATTATCCACAAAATGTATATGTTATACTAGTGAACAAAAAGTGTCATCTACACTTCACCTTATTAAAATATTTTTTTCACTAACAATCACTAAATACATGTTATACTTATATATATATTCTTTTCACTCACAATCACTAAATACACATTATAGTTATACGAGTTGTGGCCTTTACTTTAATCATTTTTTAGTTGAATGCATCAACTACTTTAAACATATTTATATAACTTTTTTTAAACATATTTATATATTTATAACTATCTTTTTTTTCTTTCACTACTAAGTCGTAAATACTATTTAACCTTACACTTCTAGAGATTTAAACCACGTCAATTTTATCATACACAATCATTAATCTCACGTCATTGAAAGAACACATATATAATTTCAATTATAGTTATAACTAGTATTAAGCTCCTGCGTTGCGGCGGGGACATAAAACCGTGTTAAGTAGCACCAATGGCACACTACCGTCAGTGATCACCAATACCAAAAAACTCGTGTCGAAGAAGAAATAAAAGACAAAAAATAAACTGAATGAAAAGTAGACGTAAAAATATTGAACCACCAAGGCGAAACATAAAACATATAAAACAATAAGTAAGTTGACCTAGGACCAGCGCGCTGTGACAGGGCTGTTAAACGGGAAAAAAAGTAATTGTACAAATGTCGAAACACACATACACGTTGCGGCGTGTCAACTCGTAATATTTAGACTAAAACGTAAAACACAAAATTTGTAAATATGAAAAGTATAGATGAAAATTTAAAAAAAATGTTGGGTCTAAATCGTTAAATATGTAAAAATAGTGGATTAAAACGGAAAATTTAAATATTAATAAAAAAAAAGAATTGGTACAACCATCTAAACATATTGTACCACTAGTGATGCATTCAAAATTTGCAACTTAGTATTATATAAATTTAATACAAGAGTTTTAGATATCAATAAACAGAAACACATCAAGCCCAAAAATGGCTCATGGGCCTTGAAAAAAATAAATTTAGGCTTCATCCATATAAGTTATAACTATGTAAGATGATTCAACCAAAATACAAAAAAATATCACACCATGAGCAATTGAGCATGGTGACACTTAAAAAACGTAACGTTATTGTGTTTTCATGCCATTCGATTCATGAGTGTGTATTGTGATTCCTTTTTGTATTTCCTATTGTCATAAACTTCCATACAATAATCCGAACTCCAAATCACAGTTTGCTAAAAAACGACATTTTGTTTCTCGGTAACATGATTCGTCAAAATTAAATTTGCTAAAAGAAAATGATGATATGTTTTTGGCGCATGATTATTATTAGGGGGCGGACCCACATGGTAGACACTAATAAAAAATTAAGTATTTATATAGTACTTGATACTTGTTTTTTTATATGTTATTTACGTAATTGACAGTTGAGTGATACTGATTTAATTAAGTGACACAAATTATAAAATCTTAGGTACACCAGGATGATTTCATTCTCGAATAATTGATACATAAAGCAAAACCAAATGAGTTTAAATATTCATTTTTCTATGAAACTAAAGTCTAACTAACACATATAATATTCTAATGATAATATAAAAAATAATGTAATTGTTTGACCGAGAAGCACATATACATGTTTAATAATATGCGTTTATGTGGTGTTATATAGAGTGACATGATAGAAATTAATAATAGATTATACATTAAATTTTATATGTGGCAAGTATGCATGTGAATGTATGCATATTTCAATATTTGTATGTATCATGCATGCATATATGCATATGTATGTATGGATGCATCATGTATGTATATGTATAGATACATGTATAAATGATTAATGAATGTATGTATGTATGCATGTATATGTTTTTACATATGCATATCTCCCATTAAAATATGTAATTTTCCTCTACCAAGTGAATTTTGTGTAAATGATATGATGAATCCCACATAGGAAAACAAGCATGCATTGTTGCCTGATTAGGGATTCCACATTCAATGGTCATTGTTGTTCTAATCCATTGATCTTATTGCATATCTTATTGCAAGAAGTGGCCTTCAATGCTCTTAATATAATTGTGAAATATAAATATAATAACAATACTTATTGCAAGAAAGTGTGCACCACAAGGGTAAATGAGCAAAAAGAAGAATACGTGTGCGGATCATTACGATTAGATTGAACAACCTGAACTAATGATTCTTAGCTCAACTTGTTAAGGTGAGGTATCCATAATATGTAAATATAAGAAGGTCATGGGTTTAAGGCTCACTTTAAACAAAATGCTCAAAATTGAGCTAGGAGGTTTTCTTAGCAATATGTTTACTTTTAAGGGGTTGGGAGTGCGGTATCTACTGGGAAACGGATAGGTCGGCCCAACTAAAATAACACATATCTTTCGAAATATTGTCGCACATTTTCCGTTAAAAAAGACCAACTTGAAAATGCAAAGAAAAAACACTAAGTTTAACGCAAATATATTTTTATAAAAGTCTAATCTATTTCTAATAGACATTATTGTCTACTACGCAACTTGAGCTCAACTTCAAAGAAATGTATTCTATTTGACACATTAAGATATCATCAGATAAAATACAATTTATCTGTCGTTTACATATAACTAGTTTTAACTTTATATTAATAAAATACCTAAGATCAATCTATGTACTTGTTTTACATTATATATACTTTAAAAACCATAATCAGCCTCACTAAAAACCATAATCAGCTCGCTAAAGTCTAAAGCATAAGTTACAAATACTTAAAGCATGTTTTATTTTTAATATTTTGTCGTTTACTGCATGTTTTTCTTCTCTTTTTCTTCCTGGCCCTTTAAGTTATCAAATATATACATTTTATATCCTTTAGTTATGTGTTTTTTTTGCATAAAGTGCAAGTATTTAATGCACACTCCATTTGTCTTTTAGTTTATGTTTTTCTTTGGTATTTTGACCCCTTAAGTTATCAATATATACACTTTATACCATTCATTTATGTGTTTGTTTTCTTGGTAAATTCATTAATTTTTACTTTTTTGTATTCCTCTTGTAAGATTTAAAATTTAATATTTTGTATTTTAAATATGTTTTACGTGTCATGATTATATATGTTCGATGTAATTTCATTTAAATCGTTATTATGCATCACAATATACAAACCATCGAAACACAAACATGTAAGTCGTTTTATTTTTTTTCTATTTATTTTACTCTTAATCCATCAACTTTTTAAATGTGATTTTTACATAGAATTCAAATTTGTATTTATTTTTTATATAAAGTTTAAATTGTTATCAACGATATAACAATTTCATTACTCTTATATACCTATCAACGCTTCTTATAACTTGCGTGTTTGCGACAACATTTCAATGTTAGTTGATTGCATGGTCTTATGCATTTCGCCTCTTCAACTAACAAGTTTGCTGCAACGTTTCAAGATTAGTTTTGTATGGTCTTACGCCCCTAGCCCCTTTCAACTCACTGGTTGACTATAACGTTTCGATGTTAGTTTTCTTTTCATGATCTTACACCCCATCTTCTTTAACATGTGTGTTCGTAATAACATTTCAAATTTAGTTTTTCTACTTTTTTTACTCCCCGCAACGCGGGGTTCTCTTACTAGTTTGTATATTATTATGAATGGCGTGAATTGCATTGTGACATGTTACGAGTTTAAGAAAAACCGTAGGTGTCAATTTTCGAAAGTTGAAAAATATACTGTAGTTGGTAATATGTACGTATTAGTTATAAATTTTAGTATGCATTATGGATTGTAATCACCGGCGGAGCATTATAGTGGCCGAGGGGGAGAAGGGTGGGAGCGCCCCTCTCTATTTTCATTCGTAGTGTTAAATTTTAGCCCGATAGTGTAATTTTTTGACCTGATAGTATAAAATTTTATATAAATATCGAGTCCGCGCCCCCCTAAAAAATTAATTTTGCCCCCGCCCCCTACGAAAGAGTTGAAGCTCCGCCACTGATTGTAACATGTATTTTAGTGGGATATACTCATATTTTGTATTTTTTTAATATTGATTTTTCTTATTTTAACCAAATACTTGTATATCTTTTATAATTTAACCTTAACATTTTTTACTTTCAACTTTGGTCCCTCTACTTTTATAAGTTACAAATTCCAATTTATGTTTCGGGCAAAATTTTGCAAGTCAACACCCTGCAACGTGCGTATGTGGTTAAACGTTTTTCTTTTTCCCCCGTTTAACCGCCCTATCGCAACGTGTTAGTACTAGATTAACTTACTTATTGTTTTATATGTTTTACGTTTCGCCTGTGTGGTTTAATGTTCTTACATCTACTTTTCGTTCGGTTATTTTTTTCGTTTTATATTTTTCGTTTTATTTTTTATTTTTTTTATAATACGAGATTTTTCGATGTTGATGACCACTGCCGCCAGTGCGTCATTAGTGTTACTTGACACGGTTTTACACTTCTTGTTATAACGCGAGACGCTTAATACTATTTTTTATTATTTAATATAAATAGTAATAATAATAAGTACACAAGATTAATTAAGACCACCACTTGTGGCTTTTAACAACCACTTATTCTAAAATAACCATATTCTTACCACAAGATTTGTATTATGGCAATAAGCGGAAGTTACAAATCCGTTCAACTCTACCTATTAAAATGATGTGAAAATATCATGTAATAGTAACCAAGTTTCAAAAGTGTTATAATTTAGTCACTCATGCATATTTTTCTCAAATTAAACCACTAAACGATCAAATCGAGTCATCACTAAATTTTCTTATGTCAGGAAAGTAACGATGGAGAAGACGTGAGAGTCAGAATTTTCAATATATAAAATTATAATAAAAAAAACATGTTAATTATGAAAAAAAATAAAAAAAAGTACCTGCAAATTTACGTCAACGTTCCATATCAGCATCAAAAGATAGAAAAAAATATTTTATAATTGAAACCAAAAGTATAATATGTGAAAAAACATGTATGACTTTTAATTTGTATAAAATTTAAAAATTAAGTGACCTAATTAGAATACATTTAAAACTTGAGTTACCTGATTGAAACACTTTTGAAAATTGATTACTATTTTACAAAGTTACCCTTAAAATGATGTATATCTTTATAATAGGTTCTAATTTGATACAACTTAGAAGTTTTTACACAAGATTTGAACTTGAGTTTTAGGACTTCGTTTTTTATGAAGAATCTGTATATTCTTCATCACTTTGATAAAGAAAAAAGTTTATACGAATGCTTCGTTATCATTAATATTTTTTATTTGAATCAATACGATAGCATTCATAGATTGTTTAGGCGTTGCGATTCATCTTGGTGTTGATTCACTAGCAACTAATTTTAATTAACCTAGCTACTTGTAATACGTTTGAATTCAATCCTTACGTATATTTTATAAATTGTATTTAATAAGTTAATAACAAAAAATCACATTTTCATTATTAGTTTTGCGACTTTTATGACTAATTTCAAAACAACAAATATTTTTTTAAAGGTTGGTGGGCGGCTGTCTTCTTGTCTTTCTAATCATTACAAGAACCTCCCTAATCAACTACTAATTTTTTTTCTTCAATTTCCGTATAATTATCCACTCACTTCAATTATTATAAACTTTTATATACTCGTTTTAATCTATTATTTTAGAGAGAAAAAAGTTTGCACGCAATTAGGTTATATGCAAATAAAAAAATAAGTGGTGTTTTTTTATTTATATTCAAAAGATGTAACATTATTCGCTAGTTGAATGTATGATCACGAGACCACAATAAAAAAGCTTTAAATATGTGTGCTTATAATTCGTACTTAATAGTTTGAACCTAATCTTCTTCGACTCATTTTATTATAGTGTTATTATAAATATATTTGTCTATGGTAATAGTTTACTAGTTGTTTTTGTTTATATAGGTTCTTTTACATTTTAGATTCATCATGTGGATAGTTATTATAACTATATAACATCTTTATTATATCATTCACTAAGAAAAATCACTAAAAACTATAAATTTAGATATATTCGAATACGCGAAAGTTAGAAACCGAAGTTGGGAGTCCGATAGCAGATTTCATAATATTCATAAATTTATAATGGAAGATTGATAATATTTTGAATTCTGAAATCGATAACTGAAATGTAGATATTTACAAGTGGTATAATAGAAATAGGGGTGTTTAAAATCGGTTGGGGAAGGTTAATTAAGATCAATTAGAACTTAATTTTTTAACGGAAAATATACGACTCTGCTTCGGAAGATAGATGTTATCTTAATCGGGTCCACCTATCTGTTTTCCAGCCAGCACCGCACCCCCAACCCCCTCAGGAATAAACCCATTGTTAAGAAAACACTCTGTTTCAACTCTAAGTATTTTTGGTAATTAGAACCTTAATAGTAATGGAAGCTTGGATTAATTAGAAAGCAACGATGGTATTTTGGATTATTTGAAATCATTAATCATTAACACGTACATTACCAAATCCCAACAAACACGAAAGCATATCATATTTTCTATCTCACACTTAAATAAAGCTAATAATGGGTTAGGTTTTCCAACTTTTCTACAAATGTTAAGTCTCACTGAATCGTATAACGAGCTAAAACACTCATTTGACATGCATATTAGTCCAAAGGTTTTATGAAAGACATCTCGTGACAATTCAAACATTGATCGTTAAGACATTGAAATAAAATGTTTCTTTACTGGACACAAGTTTTTTTTTTGTTTTATTAAATGTTATCTTAAATATTCAATTATCAGTCTTATGTTTTAGTATACTAACTACTTTTTGAAAACTATTATTTATATATAAGTACATATCAAGCTTTTTTTAAAACACAAACTTTTGTAACTATGTAATTAAAACCTTTGGCTTAGTAGACAATCAATTTCATACAACTTATTCCTTTCACATGATAAGCCAAACAAATTTCAACTATACATAACCCATAACATAGTTTAATGGTATTTTAACAATATTCCCCATTAAAAATAGTTTGGAAAGAGTGGACTAATGAGCACAAAGTCAAAGAAAATAGGCCAAGTGGACAAGCTTTGCATGCTTGTAATTTTCATTTGCAATTGCAAAGACTCATCTATATAAAGAGGGTTAGATGAAGGTCATTCTTGCTCAAAAGTACAAACTATAAAGCATAGAGATCATGGCAACAAACAAGCTACTTTGCAATCTAAGCTTCATCTTCCTCTTGTTCTTCCAATTTCATTTTGGTATCTTACATATACACTTTTACTTTGTCGTATTGTTTATTTCTTTCCGGATTAACTATATAACTGGTCTGATTGAATACTTTTAAACCAACATGTTATGAGTCGGATTGATTGAACCGACAAATCAAACCGTTGGTTAGACCAGATTTATAAAAGATTTACCTTTTTGTATTCAAAATCTTTTTCTTTTAATACATATTTTGTTTTTAATTATATATACATATATATATATATATGTGTATATATATAATTTTTTCATTATATATGACGTCAACCAGGTTTAAAGTTGGTCCGAATGGTAGATCGTTATAAAGAATATCTATTGGTCGTTAGATTGGTTTCTTTGAAGATAATACCCATCACATGCAAATATACTATTACACACCTTAAGACATACAACAGACCTTAAACATACAATGTATACTATATACATCAATAACTCTTATATACTGTGTTTGAAGGTACGAGCGAAATACGGTTAAATTACTATTTAGAAAGTTGTCCAAATGCCGAAGAAATTGTGAAAGAACAAGTTATAAGTTTGTATAATAAGCATGGAAACACTGCAGTTTCTTGGATAAGGACTCTCTTCCATGATTGCATGGTTAAGGTACTAGTTATTTATGTTTCTTACATGGTAAAGATTCAAGCTTTTCAAGATAAAACAATTGTCATTACTAGAACATATATCGAGAACAATGTCACTGCATGTTTTTAGATGCTTCAATTTCATAAAATCAGACATAAGAATTTACGTGTCAATTCGGGTAAGGAATTAATTAATCTGTTTTGTTTTGATATTTTGATGAAAAAATATGATAAAAAAGAAAAGATATCAATTTTAATCCAATTTATTTTCTTGTTTACTTAATTAAAATGTCAAATTTTAACAGTCATGTGACGCATCATTACTACTTGAGAGCATAAATGGGATTCAGTCAGAAAAAATATCAAACAGAAACATGGGGATGAGAAACTTCAAGTACATAAACACAATCAAAGATGCACTTGAGAGTGCATGCCCTATGACTGTTTCTTGTGCTGACATTGTTGCTCTTTCTGCTAGAGATGGTGTAGTTATGGTACGTATGTTTTTATGCACTGTCTTTGTGTTTATATACATGCACACAAACGCGAACACGAGTGGTTCGATGTGATCGCTTGATTATTCACGCGTGTTATGCAGTTGGGAGGACCGCGTGTTGAGATGAAAACGGGGCGAAAAGATAGCAAGGAAAGCCATCTTGCAGAGATCGATGCCTCGCTCCCGAATCATAACGATTCCATGATGTATGTCCTTTCGCGGTTTCAAGGAGTGGGAATTGATGTCGAAGGAACGGTGGCTCTCTTAGGTAATACTGGTCATACTTTTACGATTATTTTTATTTTTAGGGTTTTGGATTCATACACCACTGATCAGACATTTTAACAATAATACTGACACATTTTAAACTCTAGTTTATAAATTGTAAACTATTTTATAGATTTGAATTTCTTTAAATATATATAGCTATTCTTAATCCAACTTGTTTTGTTACAGGAGCTCACTCGGTAGGTCGAGTCCATTGTGTCAACATCGTTGACCGGCTCTATCCAACAGTTGACCCGACTTTGGATCCTAACTACGCCGAGTATCTTAAGGGCCGTTGTCCTCATCCTGATCCAAACCCAACTGCGGTCGAGTATGCAAGGAACGACAGAGACACACCAATGATCTTAGACAATAAGTACTACAAGAACATTATGGAGAACAAGGGACTACTTTCGGTTGATCAACAACTTGTATCAAACGCGATTACATCTCCATATGTTGAGAAAATGGCAGCTGATAACGATTACTTTTACGAACAGTTTTCTAAGGCTCTTCTCACCTTGTCAGAGAACAACCCGTTAAGTGAGGACGAAGGTGAGGTTCGAACAGATTGTCGTTTTGTAAACAAGGAGTAAAATCACACAAAGTGTGCACTTTCTGAAGTTTTGTGTCATTGTTATCTTTATATGTCACATATATAAGGTACGTGTTGGTCACCAACCAAAATAAATAAACTTTGTAAAGTTGTGAATTATTTTCTGGTTTAACATTTAACAAGCTTTTCTTGAAATATGTTTAACTAAGATAATGTGTTTCTTTAACCAAAATGAATCTTAATTTTTTTCCTTCAATTATTTTATTAAACGCGTCATGAAAAGAAAACATGCCATAATTTTCAATTATTAATCAATTAACTAATTATATTTGCTAATATATGACAAACACTAATTTTTAATAAAATTCTAAGATCCGTGTTATATTGTTTGGCTTTTTTCTCAAATCGATTACTTTAATTCAGTCCAAGGCTATAAGAGTTTGGTTCATGTTTATTTTTATGGTAGCGTTATAATAAAAAAATATTTTAATTTAAAAAGTCTAAAAAAATATTAGGTTTGACATGTATACTTCTATTATTTTAAATGAGAGAATATTTGATAATTGTGTTAAATACATTAGTCATTATGTCAACTACCAGTTCGTTGTGTCAAATATATTTATAATTTGTTATATGTATTTGTTATTGTGTTTTATATATTTGTGAAAATGGGGAGGGGGTGATGTCAGATAGTCATACGCCTCATATAGACATATACGATCCCATATACGACGTGCATAAATAATTTAAACACTGACTATGAAGAAAAATTTAGAATGTTGTCATAGGTGTTTTACGCGTTGTATAGGGCTATAGGACCCCCTCCCCCACTACAACGCGTATAGACTATACGACATATATAAAAATTTAGAGTATTGATTTATAATTTTGAGGTGTTTAAATATCCATTGTTATTTTGAATTTGCTAATGATCCAAATGTTAATTATTAGGTGGGTATAAAAGTCTCCCTATCCCAATTAAGCATCCTTCTGATTTATACATAAAACTCAAACCAAAAAAGTTATTAGAGCAAATGAAACTGGATCTTTTGGAGTCTTAAAATTTAAAACTGCACTAGGATAACTCCCCAGGCGTGTTGCGCGAGGAGATCTCGACCACAAATGCAATTTATAAAACATTTAGTATACACATTTCCGGTGTTTAGGAATAGAAAATCTATTATACAAACAAAAAAAATACTCTCCAATATATCGTAGAGTTAATATAAGGTTCAAAGGTTGCTTATGGATCATATTAACATCGCTACAATGTTGGTACAAACCCAAAGTTATAAAAGAAATATACTTTTCTTTGGCTATTTGAGGACTTACGGAAAAAAAGTAAAAAAAAATCACTTCTAGAACTTTGTTTGGCTCACACTTCAAAAACATTAAATTGTATAAAGTCAATAAACAAACTCAAACTTAAATATGGGAAATATACGTGTGAAAGTCACCATCTCCTAACAATCTTTCACTCAACTCATGTTTCTTTTCACCCACTAATATTTACTCAAACTAAACTTACTGTATAACTAAAAACATATAATATAAATTATTAACTTGAATGATTCTCATTGAAAATACATAACAATTATATACAAAGAGATTGACTAAAAATAAGGAAACCGATGCTAAACTCTAGGAGACAAATGAGCTAATGGTTGACTAGTTACAAAGTAGTTACAACAATATATTTATTTTAAATTCAAAGTTATTTGGTGGCAATCTTGGTTTTGACCGAGTGGGGTTTGATATGCCCCCGCAAGATGGACGAACGTGAGAGAAGACCAATCTTGGATGTGAGAATTTGAAACCGTTGACGTAGTAAGGGTTTAGTGAGAGCATCCGCAAGTTGATCATCACCCGCTATGTGAGTAACTCGTATAGTTCCATCACGAACTTTTTCGCGAACAAAATGAAAATCTAGTGCAAGGTGCTTCATTCGGGAGTGAAATACCGGATTTGCGGAATAGTGAGTGGCACTCAGATTGTCACAATAGATGGATGGAGTGACTGTGGACCTATAACCAATTTCAGACATGAGGGAGATAATCCATTGCATTTCGGTTGTTGTTGAAGCAACTGCACGGAACTCAGCTTCTGTGGATGAGCGGGCGAAAGTGGGTTGACGTTTTGAGCTCCATGAAACTGGATTGTAGCCGAGGTAGACAATGTAGCCGGTAGTACTTCGGTAAGAGGGGCGATCACCTGCCCAATCAGCATCAGTAAAGGCATGAAGCTGTAGTGGGGAGTGTCGTCTAAAGAAGAGACCATGATGAAGAGTACCATGTAGGTAGCGAAGCAATCTTTTCAAAGCGTCCCAATGGGTAGTGGTAGGCTTGTGCATGAATTGCGAAAGCTTATTTACAGTGTAGGCAACGTCCGGTCGTGTTAAGGCTAAATATTGTAGGGCTCCTACAAATGCACGATAATCGGTAGGAGAGGATAAAGGTTCTCCATCCAATATAGTGATAGTAGAGGAACTTGACATATGTGTTGTCGACGGCTTGCAATTACTCATGTTAGCTTTAGTAAGAATATCAAGAATATATTTGGATTGAGAGAGGAAAAGACCATTAGTGTGAGGAATGACCTCAATTCCAAGGAAATAAGATAGATCCCCGAGGTCTTTAAGAGAAAAGCGAGAGGCAAGAGATTGAATGAAGGATTGGATAAGAGAGGAGTTAGCACCGGTGATGATAATATCATCAACGTATACTAGAATAAATATAGGAGAGGAGGTGGTTTTATTGATGAACAAGGATGGGTCCGAAATTGTGGGTGTGAAGTGAACCGAAAGAAGGTATTTTTTGAGCTCATCATACCAAGCTCGTGAGGCTTGGCGAAGGCCGTAGATAGCTTTGTTGAGTTTGCAAACATGGTTGGGAAGGGAAGAGTCAATAAATCCGGGTGGTTGAGTCATGTAGACTGACTCGGTTAGATTGCCTTGGAGAAAGGCATTGTTAATATCAAGTTGGCGAAGAGGCCAATTGAGAGATGTAGCAAGGGCGAGAATGAGGCGAAGGGTAGCGGGTTTAACTACGGGACTAAAGGTTTCAACATAGTCTAAACCGGGACGTTGATGAAAACCTTTAGCAACAAGCCTTGCTTTTAGGCGATCAACGGATCCATCGGGTTTGAATTTAGTGCGATAGACCCATTTACAACCTACAAGGTTAGGAGCATGATCACGAGGGACAAGGGTCCAAGTTTGATTTCTTTGAAGGGCATCAAACTCGGCTTGCATAGCTTGACGCCATAGCGGTTGTTTGAGAGCTTGAGTAATTGTAGATGGTTCGGGAAGAGAGTGAACGGTGGAATGATACAAGACATAGTCCGGGTTGTGATATTTGGGGTTTGGCTTTCTGGATGGGCGGGTTTGATAAGGGGGAGGAGGATTGTTTGGTGGGGTGTTGGAAGAGTCCGAAGAGATGGGAATGGGAGAGGGAGGAGGTGATGTGGAGTGAGAGGGAGAAGTGGGTAGCGGTTCTGTGATGGGAGAGGTGTTGTCAGGTGTGGAGTTTTGAGAGGTAGTAGTTTCGGGTGGTGAGGTGGGAAGTATTTGAGTGCTGAGAGGAAGCCAATCATCGGGTGAAGGGGTTGGGGAGGTTGTTGTTTTAACAAGGGATTCATATGGAAAAAGATGATCAACAAAGTGAACATGTCTAGAGGTATAAATCCGGTTGGTGAGAGGATCAAGAAGATGATAGGCACTTTGTGATGAGGAGTAACCGATAAAAACACACGGTTTTGAACGAGACTCGAGTTTGTGGTTGGTGTAGGGACGCAACCAAGGATAAGGTAGGCAACCGAAGCCATGGAGTTTCTCATAGTTCGGTTGAGTTTTGAATAGACGAAAGAAAGGGGAGTCATTTTGTAGAGTGGCGGTGGGAAGGCGATTTATAAGATAGGTGGCGGTAGTAAAGGCGAAGGGCCAAAATATGAGGGGCATCTTGGCATGAGAAAGTAAGGCTAGACCGGTTTCGACTATGTGACGATGTCGGCGTTCGGCATAACCATTATGTTCGGGTGTGTGAGGAGGGGAGGTAAGGTGAGAAATGCCACAAGACGCAAGGTGAGATGACATTTTGACATATTCACCACCATTGTCCGAGAATAGTTGTTTTATTTTGGTTTTAAAGAAGTTTTCAACAAGAGTTTGAAAACGAATAAAGATGTGGAGAGAATCTGATTTACGTTTTAGTGGGTAAATCCAAATATACTTAGTGAAATGATCAACAAAAATAATGTAATATTTGTAATCATCAAAGGACGTAATTGGAGATGACCAAACATCGGAATATAATAGTTGTAAAGGAGCATTAGAAGTCATAGAAGAAACATAAAAAGGGAGTTTGTGACTTTTATTAATGCAACAAGAATTACATGATTCATGTTTACTAGAAATGAAAGGAACAAAAGAAGCTAAATGTTGTAAAACTTTCAAATGTGGGTGTCCTAGGCGATGATGCCAAGAAGACGTCTTATTAGTTTGCAAATGAAAAGCATGAGGAGACTTGGTAGATGAAAGTTCATAGAGGCCATGATTAGCGATTCCCTGAAGAATGGTTTGGCGAGTGTGGAAATCCTTGATAATAAAATAAGAGGAAAAAAATAAGATTAGTATGTTGTTATCAAGGCATAAACGAGAGATGGAAATAATATTGCGAGATATGGAAGGAACACAAAGAACATTTTTTAGAACAATAGGGATGTTAGAAAAATAAAGAGTGATTGTGCCAACATGAGTAATTTTAAGAGACGAACCATCACCGATGATAAGATCCTCGGTACCATCATAAGGAGTATGCATAGAGAGTGCATTGAGGTCGTTGGTGATGTGGTGAGAAGCGCCGCTGTCTTTTAGCCAAGATAGATCAGAATCAATGTTGTTGTGCATTGCCATCATATTAGCCTGTGGTTTACTGTTGGAGCGACTATATGTGGGGAGATGTATGGTTGGATAAGTTTTCTTGAAGCTTGGGCATGAAGTGAGGGAGTGGCCCTTAGTAAAGCACCATTGACATTTGCCGAGAAAGGGTCGAGTGTTGTTACTATATGCAGAATTAGGGGTGGGAAGAATACCGGGGCTGTTGTTTGGTGCCCGAGCGGACCAAGGCTTGAAGGATTGGCGAGTGTGAGCGGCGAATGCAGTGACGGGTTGGTGAATGGGGGCCGAATCAGTGGTGTTTTGGGATAAAGTGAGTTCATGATTGATGAGTTTTTCGTGGAGTTCATGGAAAGAAATGGGAGTGTCACGAGCGTGGACAGATTCGATAACGGGTTTGTA
>BJCM01061704.1:0-16468 GCA_018326385.1 Flaveria bidentis
TAATGAGTTCGCCCGCACTAAAAAAATTAATTTCGCCTCCATTCCATTTATGAAAATAGTTCAAGCTCTGCCACCGCATATGATCACAACAATTTTATGTGCTTAGGATTCATATTTTATATGCACTATCATTTAAGGTATTTATAAGATCGATTTAATGGGTGTTGACGTGGTGTTAACTATTAATGGATTTTATATTTCGGATACTATTTCCTTTTTTATCTCTCTTACCATCTTTTTATCCATAAAGAGAGAGATATAATGTGTGTATCAATAATAGAAATGAATGATAAATAACCATAGTTATTATAAAATGGTATTTATAGTATTCTTTATGCAATCGTTATCAAGTACTATGTAGGCCTTAATAATACTAATTGTAATAATTGAATATCTTAATTTCAATCTTGGATAAAGTGTAAAATATCTGACATGGAAATAATAAAGTAATAATAATAATAAGAAAATGATGCCAACTGTTTGCAACTACATCCCCACGTGGACGCGGGTATTATGTGGCGGCACCGTCGACACACGGCTGTGATCACTGCCAGGTGTCACTTCCGTACGGCTTTCCTTTTCTTTTTGTTAAAAGAAATAAGAAAAAAAAGAAATATTAAATTACAATCATTATATACTTTTAAATTTTGTCTTTATCGTTACAATATAAGTTTTAATTTAAACGAGTTAACATGCGAGAGAACAAGCAAAGCTTAAGTTGGCTCGTGCTTAGCTCGTTTACAACCGACCAGAGCCAAATTGAGTCATTTACGGATGATTCAAGCGAGTTTTCTTTTCTTTTCAAATGAAATGTGAACTTTATGAACAATCTTGGTGCAAGGTATATGGCTTATAATACTTTGAACAAGTCAAATCGTTCGTAAATCATTTGATGCTAACCCGTTTGCGTATGGCTTCGCTCTAAGCTCAAATGATTAGATCTCACTTAACAAAAAAAATTGAGGTATAATTTCACACGTTAAGCCTTGATTAGACTCATGATAGCTAAATGCTACTGTTACAAAACAAGATTAATTTAACTATTAAATTACAAAAGAAAATAATATATGTTTAAATACACATGATTCTAACACAAAACGGGAAGAGAATAAAATTTATGAGCGATATACTGATAAGTTCTTGAGATTTAAGTACCTTTAAATCTTTATTAATATACGTTTAAAAATTTATTAGAGCTATTATAATGGTAAAGATATATAATTTATAATCCTATATTCCCATTACGATGAAACAAATACTTTTAAGTCTAATGATGTGAGACATCTAACATAGTAGGTTACCATTAACATATAACATAAGAAATTCCACGTCAAATGCCACCTCAGCGAGTCATGTTCGCACCTTCACACCGACAATTATAGACGGTTGGTGAGGTGTCACGTTAACCTCTAGAACCAATGGTCCACCTTTTAAAAAAATATATTTTTTAAGATTTAAGATTAACTATAATTTCTACGAAATTAATTATGATCTTCTTTTGTTTATTCTAAACTTCATAATTATATAATCTAACTTTTAACTTGTAGGTTTCCTCTGTCTAACAGAATATAAAAAAGTTATTATCGTTATATTAACTTTAATCACATAAATATAAAAAGTATTTCTGTATAATTAAAAGATAAAATTATAACATGTCTAGGATGTTGACTTAGTGGTTTAGTTAACCTTGAAACGAACCGGGAATTGCTATATTATAGTGCGATCATTGTTCAGATTTAAAAGAACAATAAGGAAAAATAAAAATAATAGTAATATTATTAATATTATGAAATATAAAATATTAATAATAATACTAACAATATAAATATAAATAAGAAAATGCAAAAACATAATTAAAAAAACAATAGTGGCACATATTAATGAATTTGATACACGATAGCTTGGTTTTTAATATATTGAACTTCTTATTGATTAGGAGCCAATTTGTAATATAAATAAAGCTCAAATAAGTTTTACAAATGCAATTCCAACAAAGTCAAGTTGAAGGATTAAAAAATAGAAAATGTCAAAAGAAATTATATCACCAACACGTTGACTTTGTAAAAGCCAATAAAGCTTTAAAAAAATGTAAATTCATATATTGACTATAATGATAGTGCGTAGTATGTTGTGCAGTAAAGGTTGTAGCAATTGTATAGCCGTATAGGGTGGTTGAGCCAAGAAAACACCCTCCCAACCATACTCTTGTAGCCTTGTGTTGACTATTGCTGTGGGGTTCTAAAAAGTCAAACATACCGTGTGTGTATGGTGGCATATACGCTTTCACATGTGAATCGCAAATCACCTATTTATTCTTTTTGGCCAACTTTGGCTTAAAGGCTAAAGCATGCTTGTTGCACCTATAAAATAACTAACCAAATGATCATGAGTTTGATACGATTTTCGTGTTTTTAGTTAACACATTCTTCTAGAATTAATAACTAAGATCTATGTTCACTTTGAATATGTTATATTGAAGATATCCAAAAATAAAGACATATTTATAAGTACATGAGTACACATAGAGATGTACGTGCTATACATGGTCAACACGTGTAGATATGTAACATGTTATATGAGACAAATTTGTAACAAAAATTGAACTCCAATACAAAAACGAATAGATTCTGTATTAAATGATGATCATTTTCTCATAAGCCTTGTTTTTAAGTGTAAGGAATAATATCAAATATCTCCTCACAACTTGAATAATATCAATTTGCTAAACAAAAGAATGCATGATATCACTCTCTTAAGTAATAATATAGGTTATTGGAGTTCAAAAATGTAAAGAGAAAAATAATAAAATACTCATATTATAAGCTAAATATAATAAGATTGGTAAATATGAAGGTTCAAGTGTTGTGAATTGGATGGGTTCTTTTCACTACTTTCCAATAAAAAAAACTCACATAATATGCACCAAATTAACAAACATATTTAAAAACTCAGATATAATGACATATAATTTGAAACTAAAACAACTTCCAACAACTCTGGTCAAAATCAGTGATATGCATACCACATGGGGTTATAAAGATAACATGATTAAACCAAAGTACAACAGATATATCATATATGGGTTGTTAGGACATTAACAAATACATGTATGTTGAAGTACCAACAAAATAAATGTCAACCACACATACTCTTAGGCTGTCATGACAGTATTTGCGGAAAATCTACATGGTTTGATGGTTTTGTTGTAAGTTGTAACCTAGTTGATTGTTTTGGAACATAAGAACTACAAACATGTTTATGCCTGTTTTAATGATGCTTAGTTTAACTTGACACTAGAGTTGTGTTTGTCTACTATGTGTTTGAATATCTATACACACTCAATTCTGCTTCTAACTATGTGACTAATTTAAGGTTATATAATAAGTTTCTGAAAATGAAATTCATAATAGCCATCATACAACTAGTGACCCAAATTGGACCCATTTCAAGTCCATAAGTTTTATATAGCGACCCAAATTGACCTTTGTACAATTTGACTTGACCCAACCCATTCTTTAACCCAAATCAACTCCTTCAATATTTATATTTTGTCATTTTATTTATTGAATACAAGAACCAGATTTATAATTAAAAAAGATTAACTAACTTAATATAAATTCTGGTTATTTAATGTCACATAATCACTTTCTTGACGAAAGGTAAAAAATGCGTGACATGATAATGGTGAAGCTTATTGAGGGGGCGATGGCCCACTCTTTTTTTTTCAGTAGTGCACATTTTTAGCTCGGTGGTGTAAAATTTCGGTCAGGTAGTGTAATTTTTTATATATGGAGAGTTCGCACCCCATAACATAGTTTACTTTCGCCTTCCACCCCTAAAATGTGATTCAAGTTCTACACCGAACATGATGACATAAACCATATAAGTCCCAAAATGCTCCGTAAAGATATCGAAACGGGGACAACCCAATATTTGAAGTGTGGGTCTATCTATATGTTGAGCCGCAAATTGTGCATAAAACTATTTCCTCAAAATGTTAAACGAGTATTTTCTTACAAGCAATGCCAGGTCATAATTAACTTGTCTAAATACAAGATATCAATACAAACCAAATATAGATTGGATATATATCCCACCAAGGGTTTCTAAAAGGGAATAGATAAGAGTAAGTATCTAACTTATAATGTTAAGAATCAGACCCATATAGCTATGTTTATTGAAACTAGATAAATATAGTTTGCATCTACCATGGTATGTGAAAAACTTGATAAAAAAATACAGCATATAGGAATATTAAAACGATGATACCAGATTTTGAACACTAATAATGGATTTGTTCTAATCCATATCAAATATAAACCATATTAATCAAAATCACTTCTTTGGGGCTCTCCCACACTTCTTCCGATCACTAAAATTGTGTTTGGTTTCATGTGCATGTATGATTTTTTTCATAGTTTTATAAGCACTCAAATCATCAAATTCACATTGTTCGGTCATATTGTTGATATGTTTCAATTTAAAAGTGTTTCACTTATATGAAACAATCAAGCATTTAATTATTAGACCCATACACCATTATCTATTGGTTAAAATTATTGTGTCGTCGAGATCTCATTTGAAGGTATCACTTTGATGAAATATTGGCTGTGATATATTTGGCGGAGTAAGCACAAATGCGCCCCTCTTACGAGTAAACAATATATGCCTGCTGATCCTTAATCCAAACTGATTAAGATTAGTTACTCATAACACGTAATATGTAAAGATCATATGTTAAAATCTTACTTTGAGAGAAATGTTTAAAGTTGAACCAATATGTTTTTAAACAATGAATTCTTATTAAAGAGGTTGGGATGTGATATCGGTCGGTAAACAAACAGATGAGTCCGACTAAATCAACACATACTATCCAAAACATAATCACACATTTCCGGTTAAAAAATAATAATATATGTTTGCAAGTAAAAAGCTTTTGTCAATTTTATTTTATTTTTATTATAAAAAATGGTAAGGCGCCCACACGCACAGCACGTGTGTATGACGAACGTGAGACTCATTTGGGTCATTGGTCTGCAGAATCATCATCAATAAACCCTAATTGGAGGCTGCATATGTTCGCCGTCTGCACAACTCAAGCCGCCTGTTTCTTCCTTCATCATCTTCTCTCCCAACTTTGTAAGTACTTCCACCTTATCGCTATTCAATCCACAACAACTACAGTTATCGCCATCCACTCTTCGATACCCTCGAAGGATCTTCCTTAAAAGTTAAAAACACACATGTACTTTGTTTATTGTCTTCATGTGTCCGCATGTTAACTTCTGTCGACTTTAATTTGACCAACGTAGCCCACATATCCTCAATAGTAGCACTGAGGATGCATCTGTATTTCATTTTTGTTCTTTTGGTAACTTCGTTGGTGATTTGAATCAAATATACTTGATTAATCGTTGTATATATGTTGAGTTATTAGTGGTAATTGATCTTTTACTGTGAAGTTTTCAAGTGATATTAGCTTTGTTAGCCGTTTGAATTGTAATATTAGGGTTTTGTGAATCAGGGTTTTATTTTGCGTTCAAGTCCCTATTTGTGTGCTGATTTTTTACTTAGGTTTGAGTATTTTAGTTATTGGTTTGTCATTTGTGTAGTTTGGTAGGCATATGCTCTTTTTGACACAATTGGGACACAGTTTTATGTCTTATAAGTTATAACTACCTATAGAATTAATTTTAAGTATTGGCCATTCTTTTTACTTGTGTTTTTGTCCTGATTACTTGGTGGGAACTTGCATTCAGCTGACTTTCTTATTACTTATGATTTTGTTCTGATTTTTGTTATGGCTGATGTATGCTTCATTGCTTTTGTTGATTGTATATATATTTATTCTGTCATGTGTACTTGCCAGAGCTTGAGAATGGGTAGAAGGAGCTATTCACCCTCACCGCCACCCAGGGGTGGTTATGGTAGAAGTGGAAGGAGTCCTAGTCCCAGGGGACGGTATGGTGGTGGTCGTGGAAGGAGTCCTAGTCCCAGGGGACGGTATGGTGGTGGTCGTGGAAGAGATTTTCCTACAAGTCTTCTAGTTCGTAATCTCTGCCTTGAGTGTAGGTATGTGCTACCGTATTGTTTTTGGGTTTCTCAGAGTATATCTAATGTATGTGCCAAACATTTATTGTGGGTATATGGGAACAGTGCAACACCAAATTATTTCACCTTCAATATGTGCATCAAATTTTTATATCAATCTTTTTTCACTAAATAAGTTATAACTTATATATACACATTCTGTGTGTTTCAATCCATTTTTGTTATTTACGAAATCAAAACAAACACATTTATTTTATTTCTATATGAAAAAATAACTACTTAATCAACTTACAAATAAAAGTTAAGAGACCGGTAGTGAAAACTTAAAATCATATTAAGTATCATACTCATATTAAATTCTCAATGAGATTATGGTAAAAGTAAATATTTATGATTATTTTTTTTACTTTTTATATAGAATTTTTAAAAAAGATGTGAACTATAAAAATTTAGTGTTACTCTATTTTGATGCGTATGTTGGAGATGGTTTTAGTATATTTGTATTTTGTTTGCACTCTGTAGTAATGTTGTGTAGAAAACGTTTATCGTAATGGTGGCATTGCTATTGTCACATGAACTTATGCAGTTATGCTGTATATAAACTGTGCATTGTAATAGGTCTTCTAGGTTTGTTTTTTTTACCATGTAGAAAACATAAAAGTTAGTATATATGTAAGACATGAATTGTTTGTGAGCAGTACTAATACATCGATTTATTGCAGACCAGTTTTATTATATTTAAACACAATACATTTTTTTACTGTAAGCATAGTGATAATTGTTTTCAGTTGTATGACATACCACTGTTTTTTTTTCATTTTTATAAATAGTAAAGCATCCATATGTTTGTTTGTGATTTAGAAATTTTGTGTTTATCTGGAAGAATATTTGCTTATTTATTGCTCTTTTAACATAGTTTAAAGTGATTTAGTTAATTGCATATTAATTTGTGTTAAAATACAGGCCAGAAGACCTTCGGAGGCCATTTGGACAATTTGGTCCTTTAAAGGACATCTATTTGCCAAGGGATTATTATAGCGGGTGAGCTGTGTTGTTGTATAATATATTTCATTGCCAATTGGGTTTGTGGGTTTTACTTTTTCTTTTTGTGTGTCGGTGCGGATTGAAATTCCACTGTTTGTGAAGCCTGTTGTTATTGATGCTGTTTCATAGGCGTCTGTCAAAATTAGTTTATCCTGTTTTACAAAACTTTATATGTTTAACTACAATATTTATACCTAGAAATCAGATTTAAAAATATAAGTTTGAGATCTAACTGTGTAGAGGCAAAAGTTTTGAAGACTCAACCGTGTATTTGAAGTAATAGAGTTCTGGTGAAGGTGGTGTGTATTTTTAAATAGAAGTTGAGAGTTAACTAAGTTTTGAAGACATCAACCATGAAATTGAAGTAATAGAGTTCTGGTGAAGGTGATGTGTATGATAGTGAAGATTTCAAGATTTCAAGTCTTGAAGAATTTCAAGTCATATTATACTAACAAATTCAAGGTCAGCAGCCACATTTATATTAATAGAAGGGGCAGTTTAGGAATTCATGTTTATGCAAACAGCAATAACACTTTGCCTCTAAATTTTATATAAAAAAGTTATTAACAAATCTTCACTTATTAAAACTGTACTGACTTTGCTTCTAAGTTCCTCAAATTTCTCAACTTCTTTTACTGGTATTTTATTATTTTACACAACTTTTGTTAGTTATTTCTTATTTTTAAACTAATGCAGGGAACCGCGTGGATTCGGTTTTGTTCAGTTCGTAGATCCTGCTGATGCTGCAGAAGCAAAATACCAGATGGATGGTCAGATTTTTCAAGGCAGAGAACTGACAGTTGTTTTTGCTGAAGAGAATAGGAAGAAACCTGCTGATATGAGATCAAGAGAACGAAGGTAAATTTTTTGATTTGTTAATTTGAATAACATTAGTATTTCTTTTGGTGAGAAGTTGTTTATACCAGATGGATGGTTCATGTTATGTTGTAGGGGCGGTGGTAGATTTAATGATCGTAGGTGGTCACCACCACCTCGTCGTTACTCCCGATCACCACCTCCTCGCTATGCCAGATCACCATCACGTGGTCGTGAATACTCTCCGCCACCTAAGCGAAGGCATCACTCAAGGTTAGCATCTTGATCCTGCATATGATATCACATACATTTCATGTTTTCATATCAATTTTGAAAATGATAAATTCGTAAAATCTTTTGCAGGTCGATTTCACCACGAGACAAAAGGTATAATCGTGAAAGATCATACTCGGGCACCCCAGTGAGAGAGAGGTCGCGATCTTATGAGGGGCCATCTAAGAGCCCAAGTCGCAGTCCGGTTAAGGAGCGGTCTCCACCATATGATGAACCCAGGAGCCGTAGCCGGAGCCCTGTGAGAAGTCCTAGCCGTAGCCGAAGCAGAAGTAGAAGCGGTGAAGCACGCGATTACTACAGAGACGACGTGCCTCCACGGAGTGAAGGGTCTGCTAGTCCTTGAGTACTGTTTTTGAGCATGTGGGGATGGATGGTGGTTGTGTTGATTTAATGTTACTTTAACTGTTTAGGATGCTATAAATTAGAGATGTCCCCATGATGATAAATTCATACCTTTTTAATTACTTATTTTGATATTTTGTGAATCTTTATATAAATTATATTGATAAGAGCGATCATCATCTAAAACAGGATAGTCAATCTAAGATCTAATTTTTGAAAGGGTGGATGGTAAAAAAATAACACACTGCATGAATCATGATTCATGAATTAGATGAATACAATATTTCACGTTCACACTTGAAAGATTCCTAGGTTCACTTTAGTTAATACCCTTTTTCTTTTAATAACAGCTTTTTTGCCCATGTTACAAATATATATTTTCTTGAAAATAACCGGTATCTAATGGAAATCGCATAAAAAGATTTCAATTGTAATTGCTCTCGAGATTCTATTATTATCTTTAACAACAAAAACCAATAATTAAAATGTCAAGATTCTATTTGTTATTGTTATTTTTTTCCGTTCAAAAATTTAAATGCATTTCACCGACTACAATGAACTAAATGGCAAAATCGATACAATTTTCAGACAAAATCTCAAATTTTAAAATAAAGATTTCAAAAAAAGAGAACTTTTGAAGTTTTGAGAACAAAGGTCAAAGCAAGATCTCTGAACCTTCTACCCTACCCACATCCCCATAGCTTCAAAGCATTAAAAAATGAATTTCTTTAAAAATCTTTTATTCATTTATAATTTACTAGTGGTGGCCAGGTATGATTTATTTATTAGACAATTATTATGTAATATATTGAATCGTATGATATGGGGGCTGTTTTGGTTCTCTCTTCTGCACTGCTTCGTAGAGTTAAATGTGCCTTTGGATTCTCTCATAGATTTCATTATCTTCTTCTTCATTTGGTAAAACCTCTGCTGATAAAGAACTTGTACAGCACAACTTTCTTGGGCGCTGATTTTCAGAATTAGGGTACTGTTGTTTCCTCTTTCGTTGCAAGTATTTTGTATATGGGTTTTTTTAAATCTTCAATTTTGATGTCTTTAATGTTACTGAAATCAATGTGGTTTTGTGTGAATGTAAACCTCTAGCTCAATTGTGCGTTTGTGGTTATGGGTTTCTTGAAATCTTGAATTTTGTGGTCTCTAATCTTGCTGAAACCAATGTGGTGTTGTGTGAATTTAAATTCTAGCTCAATTTGGGGTTTTTTTTTGGTTTGTATGCAGGTTCCATGAAATCTTGAATCTTTTTTTGGTTTATACAGATTTTAGCTCAATTGGGGTTTTTGTGATTTGTGATTTGTATTTGGGTTTCCTGAAATCTTGAATTGTGATGTTCTAACCTTGCTGAGATCAATGTGCAGATGTTGTGTGTATAGATTTTAGCTCAATTGGGATTTTGTGTTTTGTATGTGGGTTTCTTGAAATCTTGTTGTCTTTAATCTTGCTGAAATCAATGTGCAGGTGTTGTGTGAATGTAAATTTTAGCTCAATTGGAGATTTTGTGTTTTGTATATGGATTTCGTGAAATGTTGAATTTTGTTGTTCTTAATCTTGCCAATGTGGTGTTGTTGGAATACAGATACGAGCTTAATTTGGTATTTTCTGGTAAATGTTGAACTAATTTGGCAAAGTTCACATAAAACCCTAAAAGGTCTATTCTTTGCATATTTGCAGAGTAATTTTCTGCTGTCTTCTGTAAGATTGAACTCAAATTTGCTACATTGTTGCTTAGGGTTTATGAAAAGGTTCTTAGATTGTTGAATTGGTTTTATGCTTAATAATTTACAACCCATTGCTCAATTTGCTTTTGTCTTCAAAATTTTGACCATTGATCTTGAACTTTAGGAGTGAAGACTCAAGTCTATGTTTTGGTCAAATCGTATTGGAACGATGCTGCTTGGATATCTTCTGTTCATGTTTGGAAGTTTGTCCGTTGCATTAGGTAATGTTGACTGTTCTTAACTCTCTTTCACTTTGACTTTCAGGTCAAACCTGCTCCTAAATCATACCGAAATCTTGAAATTGCAGGTGCATTTGTGGGAATAAACATTGGCACTGATCTTTCCACCCTTCCATCACCCGAACAAGTGGTGGCAATCCTTAGATCCCATCAAATAACAAACGTGCGCCTTTTTGATGCTGATAATCACCTGCTTAGTGCACTCGCCGACACTGAAATAGAAGTTATGGTCAGTGTAACAAATCAAGATGTTTTAAGAATCGGTCAATCACCCGCTGCAGCCGCCTCTTGGGTCAATAAAAATGTTGCAGCCTTTGTACCCGCCACCAATATCACTGCCATAGCCGTTGGTAGTGAAGTTCTTTCCATAATCCCAAACGCCGCCCCTGTTTTG
The DNA here is from genome assembly GCA_018326385.1 of Flaveria bidentis. Taxonomy (NCBI): domain Eukaryota; kingdom Viridiplantae; phylum Streptophyta; class Magnoliopsida; order Asterales; family Asteraceae; genus Flaveria; species Flaveria bidentis. Next base: position 10,917 of record BJCM01061704.1, read on the forward strand.
GTCCCCGCCATGAAAAATCTTCACAAAGCCTTAGTTTCTTCGAACCTAAGGTATCCGGTCAAAGTGTCAACCCCTATATCAATGGACATTATCCCGAAACCATTCCCACCATCAACCGCCATTTTCAACTCTTCATGGAACTCCACAATTTCCGAAGTTGTGGACTTTTTAAAAAGCACAAACTCCTTTTTCATGTTGAATGCTTATCCTTACTACGGTTATGTACAAAGCAACGGTATTTTTCCAATAGAATACGCCCTTTTTCAACCGTTGGCACCGGTCAAACAAATAGTTGACCCGAACACACTCTTCCATTATGACAGCATGCTTGATGCCATGGTGGATGCTGCTTATTATTCCATGTCAGCTTATAACATGTCAGTAATTCCAATTGTTGTGACTGAAACCGGTTGGCCATGGGCCGGTGGTGCAAACGAGCGTGATGCCACTGTGAAAAACGCTGAAACGTTTAACAACAATTTGATTAAACGTGTTTTGAACAATTCGGGCCCGCCTAGTCAGCCAACAATCCCTTTAAACACTTACATTTATGAGCTGTTCAACGAAGACAACAAACCCGGCCCATTGTCTGAAAAAAGCTATGGTGTGTACTTTAGCAACGGTAGTTCGGTTTACACCTTTAGTATGGACCCGTTGGGTCAAACCATGGTGAAAAATGATTCGGGCGGGTTTTGTGTCGCAAGAAAAGGAGCAGATACCTCTAGCTTGCAAGAGGGGCTGAACTGGGCTTGTGGGCCGGGCCAAGCGAACTGCAGTGCTATCCAATCGGGTCAACCGTGTTATATGCCTGATACTGTAGAAAACCATGCTTCTTATGCTTATAACGACTATTACCAAAGAATGCGTAGCGTAGGTGGAACTTGCGACTTTAGTGGTACCGCTGAAACAACCATGGTTGATCCGAGTACGTATATCCTTTCTCTTTTTCTCTTCAGTAACATGTATGTTTGATAAAAGTGATTAATTGTTTGCGTGTCTTTATTTTGTAGGTTACGGGTCGTGCATATTTACAGGAAGGTAAGAGCACAAACTCATAGAACATTTCATTTTATCACAATTAGGATCCGTTTTTAATCGAATGCTGACGTGTAAATTGCTTTCTTAACAGTACAAATCGAAGCATTGGCGGAATGGTTACGCCTTCAATGGGACCAGAGGGGCCACCTGGAAATGGGTCACCTGGTAAAGTTCCTGACATCCGGTTTTTGCTGGCAACGGTTTTGTTGTTGTTTGTGTAGGTTTTTGTGGTTTTGTATAGCTGATATACGCGCTCTTAGTGGCTTTAATGCCCAAGTGTTGGATATATCGCGATATTAGACAGGAATTTTAGATTAAACTAGTAAAGGTTTGGTTGTAACTACCAAATCTTGAAAATTTATTTTCTTAAGTTATTATACAGAAGTCAGCTTATACATATGAAGCTCTGTTGTTCTTTATTCAGAAAACAAAAACAAAAGATCATTATTTTGTTTTACACCTTTGCAAACTCTACTGTAGCCTTACCATCATGTGCTTTCCTGAAGAAATGCTTCACATAATCCGAGTAGAGTACATGTTTATATTTCGGTTTCTCACCACTCTCGATCACTTCTGCTAAAGGCCCGATAACGTCACTTGGCCGTGGGTTCACAAATATCGGGACTGAAACCCTGTTATCGTTTCCATTCGCAATCACACGATGCTCGACACTTTTGTACTTCCCATTACTCATGATTTGAAGTGCATCTCCAACATTGATCACCAAAGACCCGTTAACCGGAGGGACATGAACCCATTTCATAGTATCCATGTTTCGTACGTAAAGCCCACCGATGTGGTCTTGAAGGAGTATTGTCAGTGTGGACACGTCTGAATGGCGGCCCACACCGACAGTAAGCTCAGGGTTAGGACATTTGGGATAGTAGTTAAGGTTGATCCTCTTTGACCCCATTAGCATCGATTCTTTAGTCTCGTCGATCTCGTTTACGTTTAGTCCCTTCATCAGTATATCAAGCAGCTTCTTGACAACGTTTCCGGAACTCCTTATATATTCCAAAGCTTGATTCCTGCGGTGACAAACGATACGCATATTCATAACATTAGGTTATTATTAACATTATGTTTCGTGAAATATTATTAGGCATGTATACCGTTGATCGAAACTAAATACTGCTAGCAATCTATTCATTTTGCCACCTCTAAATAAAACCTAAAGCCGATCTTTTTACCTGCAAACGGGAGGCCAAAGGGAAGCGGCCTCGTCATCAGAGACAAAGAACAGGCTGAGATAATCCTTCCACTCGAGGGCGTTCTCGGCTTCCGGAGTAAAGCTCGTACCGAAACGAACGTTATTCGTACCCGACCGTTCTTTCGAGTATTTCATCTTTTCTTCTGCGGGCAACGCGTAAAACTTATGAGTTGCATCTTTCACATCTTCAAGAACATGCATAGGGACTCCATGGTTTACAATCTGAAAGAACCCCCATCTTTGTGCAGCATCACATACTGCTTTTGCCACCTTCGGGTCGTCCCCGTTGGACAAATCGATAACGGGGATCGAATCTTCATTCAGCTCATCACAGGTGCTTGTATCGAACCGTTCTTGTGGTGGTTGAATGTACTGGTGTGGTAGTGTCTCGAGCCCCAGTTCAGCTAACCCTTTGACTCCATGACCTCTGTGCACCACGAAGTCGAGAATGTTTAGCGGGCTCGAGTTGATCATGGAGATTGATGGCGCCATGGTTCAAGGTGTGTATTTGTGTGTAGATTGATGAACAATTGAAGTTGATAATGTGATGAGTTTGTGTATTTTGGTCACTATATATTGGAAAACTTTGCAGTATTCATGCCTGTGGAAATAAACGCATATGCATGGTTATACACACTCCGGTTGGTGTGTGAAAGAAACATTTTATTGTGTATAATTAATATGATTGAATAAATTTTCTCTTTTAAGTTAACATCGAACTAAAGTATGAGGACAAGAGAGATGGTGGAGGATTCCAAGTGAAGCAAAAAATGATGAGAGGTTTCAAAATTCCCCTCCCCAATCAGTTTGGACAGATTTGAGTTTAGTGGAAAACTGTTGTTCCGCCATGGTGACAAATTGTTTAAAGGTGGCAAACACATCAGATTTTCATTTTAAAGGAAACAACCACATAAATTTAGAGAAGTGATCAACACACAAAAGAAAATAAGCATGACCATCAATTGAAGTTACAGGTGCTGGTCCCCAAACATCACAAAAAATTAAATCCAAAACATGGGTACTTTTGTAATCAGAAGACAATAAACTAGTTTGGAAGATTTACTAACTAAACAAGAATCACTCTGAAAATTAAACGTCTTTGCAGAAATAGGTAAATGATAATGTGAAAGCATTGTTTGAAACAACTGAGAGTGTGGATGTCCCAATCGTTGATGCCAGGTGGTTGTTGTAGCACGAGCAGTTGAAAATGCAACTTTAGGAATCGACTGTGTGATTGGAAGTTGGATAGAATAAAGTCCACCGTCACTTGGACCCGTGAGGAGGGTAGTGTGTGTAGACTTGTCCTTCACAGAAAAGAAAGTTGCATGAAATTCAAAATAAACATGATTATCTTGACAAAATTTTTGTACAGACAGGAGACGTTTTTTTGATAGCAGGAACATGAAGGATGTTGTTTAGATGAAAAGTTTTGTTAGGTGAGGAGATTTTAGAAGTACCAATGTGTAAAATGGGTAGGGCCTTACCATTACCAACACGGAGATTGTCATCACCAAAATAAGACTCGGCAGAGTCAAAACCTGTCAAATCCGATGCTACATGGTTATTGGAACCGGTGTCCGGAAGCCATGAAGTAGAGACCTGTGAGCGAAAATCAGCATAGTTTGCGGACGGTTGTCGCATCCGAAAAGTAGACGGATCTCTATTCGGGCATTGAGATGGGATGTGACCAATACCGCACCTGTTACAAGTTCCATAAATAGTTTTTTGGTTTGAGGCCGAACTAAACTGACCTGAACCGCGACTGGTGTTGTTCTGAGAATGGTTGGAGTTTCTGCCCCCACGGCCACCACGGCTTCCTCGGCTGCGGGTGAGTGGTGACAGTTGGGTGAGCAGCAGATCTGTTGGTGTAAAATGCTTGAGGCGAGCCTGAGGATGGTTGCAGCTGAAAACCCAGACAAGCGACCAGTTGTTGAAGAGCCTGCAGATTGATTTGCTGCAGTGGCAGTCGTGAAAGCTTGGGCAGGGGAGATGTCAGCAGGAGGCTTTTGAATTAAAAATTTATGATCCGCAAGAAGAGCCGACAGTTCAGAGAAGACAGCAGTGAACTGTGTAGTGAGAAGACTTTGTTTGATGCCATTGTACTCGTCACGAAGACTAGCAACAACCAACATAACCAGATCTTTCTCCGGCATAGGTTGTCCAATATTTGCAAGGGCCTGTGCATACTCTTAGGCCCTGGCAAGATATGCCGTTACGGTCTCATCACCTTTCATTTGTATTTTGAGTAGTTCTGTTTTAAGTGTGAATTCGCGGGAAGATGTATGCGGAGCATAAGCTTGTTCAAGGCAAGCCAGAGGTCACGTGAAGTGGTGCCTTGAACATGTTGAAAAGATTTTTCAGAGATGGTAGAAAGAATCAACATACGAACATGAGCATCATTGCACAGCCAGGTTGTATAGGCAGGGTTGGGTTTGATGACAACAGCTGGAGCTTCAGAGGAATCGGGAGAAGAGATAGTTGAAAGGAGGACAGGGAATGCTGCCATCAACATACCTGAACAAGCTGTGAGTGGCGAGAAAAGGTTGAATCATTAGCTTCCAATGGCCATAGTTGGTGGGAGATAGAGTGAATCCAAACTTGTGTGAGTTGTGGGAAGTTTTCTCAGCAGTAGTGAATGCAACAAGCTGATCAGCAGCCATTGTGGGAGCGATCAGAAAAAAAAAGAGGCAGATTGTGATCAACCGGTGGTTAGTGGAGGGTGACGGCAGAGAGGGCAGGAGAGAACCCTAGGCTCTGGTACCAAGTAAAACAAGGAATGATTGTATAATTGATTATTGAATAATGGAAAACATAGATCCTATATATAGAACAATATACAATATATTAGGGCCGGCTGATATATGTTATAGGGTCGGGCCTAATCACGCACTTAAGAATATGAACTAATACTGAACAACCCCTTACTAAATAAGGCAACTCTTGGGTTCCAAGAAATAACAAAAAAGCAGCCTTTAGGGCTGGCTGCCCTTGAATCTGTCGTCCAACGATAAAACAAGCCCAACCCAGCTTAGTCCAAAAGCCTTCATAACCCAACGATCTCCCACTTGAAGGCTTTGCGTAAGTCCACAATCACCATCCAAGTAATCTAGTTCTGTAACTCAAGTATTCTTCATATCCAAAGTCTTCTAAGCTTCAATACCCATAGCTAAGACTTCATTATTACCCCTAGTTGCACCCCCTCTCACCTGTTCACCATCAAACCCTTTCACCACCTAACTGGCCACCTCTCTAGCCATGTGTTCTTCCACATCTGTACACCATCATCTTCCCCTTCACATCCCTC
>BJCM01061705.1:0-24151 GCA_018326385.1 Flaveria bidentis
ATATATGATAGATGAAAAACGAGTATCATATAGATTTAATTGTACATCCGACCTAAATGCAACGGCTTCCCTTGTTGACTTGTTATTCCTACTTACATTAAATTCCTGAATAAATTCATTATATTATGTTATTTTTCTTTACAATTCTAATTTGAGTTGTGTACCAAATACCCATTCAAAACCTACCTTTATGCTCAATAAATGTGAGACATAGTAGTCTTATTCCCACTAGTGATGTTTTTCAAAGAGGAAAAAAACAATGGGTTGTAAACAAAAAGGATATTAAAGTTGGGACAAATCCATCTCAATCCAGAAGGGGTTAGGTCTAAATTGCAACACACATGTTTATAATATAATATACTTTATTTATATCTTTTCTAAATCAATGGCTCCGTTAAATAATAATAACATACAAAAGTGACTACTAAAAGTTCATCCAAAGAGCAAAGTCTAAAGAGGACGGGATGAAAACAAATCTTACAACGATTCCATGGGAGAAAAAGTTACGTCCAGAGAGACCCCGGCTACACCTTAAAGCTAAAGAGACTTGTGGCCTCCGTTGAATAATGATAATAATAATTATAATTATATTCACAATAATTATAACTGGTTTATAATTTTCATCTAAACAACATCATATCATATGAAAAAACAACTACGTCTATCCAAAATACAACATTTAAGTACCGACACATTTGAAAATAACATCAACCAGGCTGAGATTTTTGCTCGCATATGAAGTAAACGGTTAAATATAACAAGTAAAATACCTGTGCACAAAGTGAGTTCATTGATGAAACCACTGCCTGCATCACATCAAGTGCTGATTGTGCATAGATAACTTATTTTATTAAAACATTAGATTAGTGTTGTATTAATATAGCTTTTAATCAACATGCAATGATGAAAGATTAATGATATAACCTTTTGTGAACTATATTTTGCACACAAACGTGTTGCGTCATAGTATTTTGGTTTTGTTAATACGTTTGTTAAACCTTATAAAACATTTAGCGTATATAAAATTGGCCTATCTACAGGCTATATGCTAATGAGTTTAGTTGCAACGGTCACATAAATATTACAAAACAATAATTCAAAAGTTACTCTATGACTAGCTTTTAGCGAAATGAATGTGAATGGAAAATTTATTTACCACATGCATGCGTTTTTAAATAGACTTAAAACTATTGTTTTTTCAACGACTTATCATACTTTTTTATTTATTTCGTTTTATTATTTTTTCATTAAGTCGTAAACTATTAATATGATAACTGTAAAACAAACGATATGAAGCACCTTTAACAACTATTCTTTTTTCTTGTGAAGGGCAGTGTTAGATGGTATTTTGGTCACCGTGTTTTTTTTTCGTATCCTGTTTAAAATAAAATAGATAAGCATAGCTTAGTTGTTTCTATTCCTAATTTAATAAAAAGTTTACAACAAAATCCCTTTGATAAATAATTTTTATTATTTCACTTATTTGGCTTAATATTTTTCAATGACAGGGTGTAACACCATTTTTTATGAATTTATGTGTATGAAAATATGTTACTGGAAACAATATGTTTTTGAATTCGTTGTTACTATATAACATCTTCTAACTTGAAGTATATTTGAAAAGTTAAAGTGTTTTTCTTTTGTAAGTTATTGAAAATTTGCAGTTAATAAGTCTTAGTAAATAACTAATGTCATATCCATGGAGCCCAATTTCTAAAGCTAGTTGGGCTTAGGCTTTATCAATCATAATATCTTATTAATGATTAATCCATTATCATCATATGAACCTTTGTTTGAGATATTCACAATTCCAATTTTAATACGAAATAGAATGCCATTATAAAAAATCATCATTTAAAATGGAAAAGACTGTTATCATGAACAAAATCAAAATAAAAAATCGATTTAGGATTTAATTGCCTTTTTTCTTTTACTTATCTCACTCTTCAATTACTTATTGAGACAAATAGAATCAAACAAACGAATAACAAACAAAAACACATGTTAACTTCCTTTATATTAGTATGCATTGTTTCTCTTTTCTTTTTCTTTTTAGTTGTGAAATAATGAAACAATTATATTATCATTTAGGGATTTGATGCAAATCTTACTTGAGATATGAGTGTTTTGGATTTGTTATGTTGTTGTGTGCCCTAAAGCTGCAACTATACATATGAGCCACCTTGCCATTATGGCCTTTACTAGACAAATGAACTTGACTTCTTGCCTTTGTAATATTACATATGTTTATATCGTTATAATATATAAGTATGAATCTGATTATAAACCGACAATTGTTTAAGTTGCAAGCTTATTTAAGTAATCATAACACGCCAAGTTGCACAAATAATAGTATGTTGCAAGCGATAAAACTACATTCTTGAACTCGAAAATTAAGTATTGGGTTTTCAAATTTATATACATGTAATTGAACATATATGAACTAACCAAAAATCGACTTATTTGGGTATTAATTTCCAATGCAATTATACTATATATATATATATATATACAATCGATAAATTTCTATATTTCTATAAATGAATTTTGTCTATAGAAAAAGATAAAGTTATTACTAGAAGATTGTAAAGAGGTAAACATTAAAGCTATCACTCTCTCATTTATTGAGATAAGAGGGTCCATATTTCATAGTGCCCATGCTATGGCCATGTGGTTGTATTATTGTTGTTTGAGAAAAAGAGAGGTTCCAACTAAATTTGGGAAGAATGACTTAGCTTGCACAATCATCCTTCATTTCATTTGCTACAAAAAGAAAAAAAGAGATTCTTTTTTATTCTCTTGAGCCCAAACACGGTTTGATTTAGACCGAAAAGCCTAAAAAGAAGCTAATGTATAAAGCTAGGTAGGGCTGCAAATGAACCGAACGAACACGAACTAGGTTTTGTTCGTGTTCATTCGTTAAGAAATAAACTTGTTTATGAACTGTTCACGAACACTTACCGAATGAGATTTTTTGTTTGTTTTCGTTCATTAAGAAAATGAATATGTTCATGAACTGTTCACGAACACTTACCGAACATAAATGAACACAAACAAAAGCAAACAAACACAAACAACTGTTCATGAACATGACGAACACAAAAAAACTCATAAACACAAACGAATACAAATTATTAGAAATTTATTTTAGAATAAAATTTATATTTTTTATTACAAACATTACACAAAATCAATAAAAATAAATACGTAGTTAACACAAATATCAAAAAAATACTAGATATAATAGTCATAAAAATAACTAACACAATAATTAAGAATATAAACGAACACCTTAACTAAACGAACACATTATCGAACGTTCACGAATGAACATTAACGAACATAAACGAACACATTATCGAACGTTCACGAACATAAATGAACGAACACGACTTGTGTTCATGTTCGTTCATTTACTAAACGAACGAACATAAACGAACTTCCCACCAAATGGTTCACGAACTGTTCGTTGAACGTTGAGTTCGTTTGCAGCCCTAAAACCAGGGCTTTTAACTCATTTAGACTTGACTAGAGTCGAGCTATTAACGAGTTAAGTTAAAGTGGTATAACTCGCTTACACTTTTAATACATGCACATATATATGATCAAATAAGAACTCAATTCATTTGATAATTCTTACCCTCCATCTCATTACCCATCATCTCCTCTTTCATCCACGAGGAAAAGAGAGTTGTTAGCAATGGACACATTGTTGTAATCCGTCATCATAATTGTCCTCAGAAAATACGTCGCATACAAACTTTACTGGCGGAAGTTACCAAAGGATTACTCACATATTACCCTAAAATTTTTAATTATAGTTATCCGAATATTGTTCATTATTTAATTTTATTAAATAAATAATATAATAATTAGTTTGCTTATTCTTCGTTCCAGTTTGATACACATTTTCATATGTTTTTTTGTGTGGATGACAGAAGCCATGCAGCTAATAAGTCCCCACAATTGCTGCTACTTGACGTGTCATTATATACATTTATATTAGTTTTGTTCTCAAATTGTCCAAATTCAAACACCAAAATAGACATATTACATGTAGCATTTACTCTACATTTCGCCTATTATTCGTACATTTTTAAAGTACGAATATTAATATACAATAATATTAATCCCCTGTACATATATATATCATAGCTCAAGAAATGCTTATGGTGTCAAACGACAAACGTGCGCACCACATGACCGCAGTTGTGCGTTAAACTAGCCACGACATCAGCTCGAGTCAATCTCAAATGGTTGGAACTGAGTGAGAGACGGGTCAATTCGGTGTCGGGTGAAGTACGGACATGGTGGCATGGGTGGGTGACCAGGGCTCGAAGGGGACCATTGTGGTGGGGACGAGAAAGACAACTCCTTGTAAGAAACCAATTTGTGTCATTTTTTTCCTTTTTAGTTTCAATAATCAAATATTCATAAAAACAACATATATATAAGTTATAAAGATGAGTGAATCTATGCACTTTTATTATAGTGTTTTCAAAATAAGTGAACGAGCTCTAAACATGTAGGAACCGTTCATATAAAAAAAACATTCAAACAATTTTATTAATATACTCAATACAAGAGAACATAAATAAACGATTATCAATTCTTTTACAATGGACAATTTACAGAAATAGAAGAAATTCCAAGCCTCCCAGGAGAACTCGTTTTGTTTCCCATGGTACAACAGCCGAAGCAGTTTGTACTGTCGGGGTTGATCTAGAACCCGAACTTGTTTGTAGAAGAGAATCCAGAGAGATAGAGCACCTATTTTGCTGCAGGTTTCGAGTTGTGTTGGTGTGTCTTTCTACTGAGCTACACTCAATATTTATAGTGGAATTCGAATCATAACAGCCACCCAGCCATTAATCTGAAAGTGCGCCATCAAAGCGCCACATTACGCCCACATGCCCACGCCGCGCGCGCGTGCGAGTTAAGGGTGCTTTGCACCTTTCACGAATTCACTCAGTGTGACACCTTAGGAAACAATATAGACAAGAGGTTATATAATATAAACTATTTTATATTCTTTCTCTTCTCCATTGTGAAACGACTTCCCACACTATTAATTCATAATATCATTAACAACATTCGTTTTCATTCAACACATTAATTTAGTGATTAAATATTAATAACCATATTAATATTATCAATAAATTTCCAACAAAACCGACCCATAAATAACAGAATTAAAAAAGACCTTGTTCATTTAACCGAATTTCACGTCATGGTGTTATGAACTTATCTTGATAAAACTGTGGGACATCTTGTCTTTATTAACTCCGTCAAACGTCAATACTTGTAATAATTTAATTGCGTGTACTAGTGGTACCGCGATACTATCCTATAGGCTATGTGATTTTAGAAGTAGAGTAGGCATGGAGAAAAGAGAGTCTGGTCACCGTTAAACATGTTTATTGTATGAGTTTTATAAGTTGCTTTTGAGGTGGTTTGTGTTAACTGATTCTAGATATTATTTTTTGTTTTGTTTTTGTTAAAATATAAATACTCGTTTTTATGTTATATATCAAAAGAGGTATTGTATTTTACTTTTCTTTTTAAACAAGGTCGGTCACAAACAACATTTATCAAAAGAGGTGCGACTAATAATAATAAGTTTTTAATCTTTTTCCATATAACAAATATATATTTATAAAGTCTCTCTAAATCATGGGCCATGTACAATCATTTAAGCTACAAACCCTCTGCCTCTCTGCGGACAAAATAATTTTGTTATGATATAAAAGATATTATTTATCCTGAAAGAAAGAAACTTCACCTGAACCCCCGAAGTTATCCGATGAGAATTGTCTGGCTGTGATTGGCTCTTTTCTTCTTTGGTCCCCTCTCTTTAACTATTTCTATCATATATAATACAAAATATTTTATTGCCTTTAACTTTATCAATATCTTAAATATATGAGTAAATTATCATTTGTATATCTAACGTTTGTTCATTTTAAATATTTGTATTCTCATGGTTTCAAAATTATCATCTAACTCCCAACGTTTCATTTTTATTTTCGTTTGAGTTCAACACACTAACGATATTAGATTTTTTAGTTAAATTTAATGAAATAACAAAAATACCCTTATTTGATACCTTTCATCCACACTCCACCCCTTTCATCTTCTCTCTATCTCTCTCTCTCTCTCTCTCTCTTCTCCCTCTTTAAGTCCACCACCACTACCTTGAAGAAGGTGTCAGAGCTTGAGGCGGAGAAGATAGCCTGTGGTTCTTGATCCCACGGTAGCGGTGGCGGTGGCGATGGTGGTGGTGGTTTCTATGATGTTGACCGTACGAGCCAACGACGAGCCTCACTTCAACACCAGCGTCGATGCCCAATTCGCCGCTCTCGACGCCAACAACGACGGCGTTTTATCCCGATCCGAGATGCGTAAGGCCTTCCAATCGATGGAGGAGTGAATGAAATTAGGTCACCGCAACGCTGCCGGAGGAGCTCACGCGCCTCTACGACTCTGTATTTTCGAGCTTCGACGAAGACCACATGGATCCCGAGGAGTTTAAGGGGGAGATGAAGAAGATCATGCTGGCCGTGGCCGATGGGCTGGGCTCGTCGCCGATTCGGATGGTGGTGATGATAGGGACTGCGGTGGTGGTGATGGGGGGTTGCGATGGTGGTGATGAGGGGCTACGGTGGTGGTGATGACGAGGGCTACGGTGGTGATGGTGATGGGGCTGGGGAAGTGGTGATGGGACTGCGGTGGTGGTGATGGGGTTGCGGTGGTGGTGATGGGGCTACGGTGGTGGTGATGAGGCTACGGTGGTGGTGATGGGGCTGCGGTGGTGGTGATGGGGCTGCGGTGGTGGTGATGAGGTCTGTGAAAATGGTGATGGTTAGTTGTCATGGTGGTGTATTGAAGGATAGTTTAGTATTTTTAACAATAATTTTAATAGGAAAACTAACAGTGCTAGTCATCTGTACTCAAATGAAAATAAAAATAATATACTTAAATGAAGATAACATGAAACGTTGGGAGTCTGATGACAATTTTGAAACCATAAGGATGCAAATAATTAAAATGAACAAACGTTAGAGATGTAAATGGTAATTTATTCGAAATATATTATGATTTACGAATCTTATATTACCATAATAATAATACCGTTTTTGCTCTTTAAATTAAATCATACAAGTTATCGTACATAGGGAATCCTGTATTGTTCCTAGAATTTAACGTGTATTCTGTCTTTTTAACTTTTGTATTACCATATGCATATAGGATAATTTTACTGTCGTTATGAAATAAGTTTAGTTTTAAAAGAATCTTTGGGGTGTTAATAAGGAATTTCTTGTCAATTGTGAAGTGTGAACCAACTAAGATGACTGAACAAACGAGATGATCATCTATAAAAACTATAACATCGCTCGACCTCTACATAGAGGGTTCTCCCTACAACTAAACACAGCTTTCACGAGGTAATAAATATTTACTGACGGGAAATTTAAGTAGGTTAACACAAGAGAATGATTACCTTTCAAGGCTTTTTCTTTTTAGAGGTTATTTGACAACTTCTGTATAATTAAGTGCTAAACCAATAAGAGATTTGAACTATTAAGTGCTGAAACATTAAGAACTTTGAACCATTAAAAGCTAGTATATCGTTTAACTATTCACAAAAAAATGTCTGACTAATTCATATAATATGTCTTAACCATTCAGCACTAAACCTTTTAATCATTCAACATCAGTATAATGCTTAATCATTCAGAGGTAAATAACTTAACCATTCAGATATGTGCTCGCGAAACAAACAGTCTGAACCATTAAGTGCTAAACCATTCAGACATCTGAACTATTAAGAGGTTAATTAAAAGGCTGCCAAACAACCCCTTATATTTATACCATGAAATGATCAGGTGATTATTCCACGAGACCTAGGCCTCACAATTCGAGTCGGTTTTTTTAGTTTGTTGATCGAATATTTTGTTACAAAACCATATCAACACCTCAATTATTTGTTCGGTGTTACAATTCTAATCCGACCTAATGCACCTTGCTCGTGTGCCAAAGTATTGGTATTTACACCGAGCGTGATTTCCACTGCTTCGGTCATAACTTTTTTGGGGTGTTACACTTCACAACAGTTATATTGTTTTAATTTTGTTTTATAGTTTATTAATATAATACATTACGTTAACTATCTAAATGTTAAATTAAACATCTCGTTTGATTAATAATTTTGCTATGTACATCAATAAATTATTATATTCTTATTTAATTGACTCTTATGAGCATATAAATTTTAATTTTTGTTGTTACTATTTGATCAAAATGTTAAAATTGATGCTCTTTTAGGAAGAATGAGTATGGTATAACAGTTAACAAGTAGAAATGTAGAATAACTTGCAAGAGAAAACATATACGGCAGTGGATCTGTGGATGCGGCCCATGATGATGTATAAGTTAAGAGCCCAAACAGCCCATAAAATCACAGATTAACTAACTTCGCCCATTGTTGAAAAGATGTCCATACCATATAAGCCCATTACGTCTCAAAATGAAATGTAGTATTGATGAATTGTAGGTACATTAATAACATAAAAGCAGAACCGGATAGACGATATTATAATTTGTTTAAGAAGAACATGTTGATCTTGTGTAGGATCTTTTCTTGATGTGAAATCTTGCAAAAGATTTTGATCTTTCTCATATGATCACAATCAAGATCCTAATACTATATTGTCTTTGGAATGAAAACACATAATTTGTGGTCTAACGATACTAACTTATGTAGAAGAGGTGTTTCTTATAATGGTTAAGGGTTCAAGTATTATAGTAATCAAATATGTTGTTCTAGAAGGAGAATAAAAAGTATGTAGGTTAGTTGTTTTAGAAAATTAAATCAGAAAGCTTACATACAAGCTATTATTACACAAATAAAATGAACAATGAAAAAAAATTAAATGGGTTAGCTAACTACGATTCAATTCCCTAATAATCTAATTTATTAATCATAAAAATAATAAGTTGTGAGGACGAGCCTTGGAGCAACTGGTAAAACTATTGCTTTGCGAACTTAAGATCATGAGTTCTAGTTGTGAGAAACACTCACTTACACAAAAGTGCACGGTAAAACTGCGTATATCAGATTGTTTTGTGATTCGGCCTTCTTCGGGCTCTTTGCAAAATAGCAGCTAATTCAAGCGTCTAGTGTGTCCTTTTAATGATAATAAGTTGATCTCTTTGTTTCATACTATTATATTTTTCTACTTAAAAACATTAATGAATAATAAAAAGTAAAACTGTTACTATAGATCACTACATAGTTTTTCCGTTTGTTTAGTAAAATATACTATTATAAGTAGATTATTTTTTATAATTTTTATGCAATAAGATCTTTTCTAACGTTGAACTTACACGCTCAACTACTTTGAATCTACACCAAAAGGATTAAACTCTCACCATAAAAGAACCACCATCAACATCTTGATAGTATTTAATTACATTTCTTTGGTTATTATGAAATAAATAAGTATTATAGCATAAAAACAATAAGGATGCGTCTTATTGTAAAAACTCGAGTAAAATTTTTGATATGTCATTAACAACATATAACAGTTTTATTTTTTTTGCATTTATAACTTTTGTGATTGCGATTTATATCTATGATCTAAACACACGAAAGTATTATAATTGAATATTATGCATGTAGTGAATATAAAGGTAGTAAGCATGTGGGGTCATGTGACGGCATATGGAGTATTAAGACCACAAAAGGAGCATAAGGACAAGAGTCCTACCACATGGGCGACCGTATGATAGGCACATACTCCTTCAACAGTTTGTGGGACCTTTTTAGTGGTACTTAAATACAAATTACAATTATAATAATAGTTATTCTATTATATCTTAAACTTATATATAATAACCAAAATAGATCTTATATTTAATTATGATATACGTGACTTCTTAGTTGCTTATCAGACTTTTTTCTATCAACATCACATCACATACATATTTGTGTATGCATTATTATTCCTTAATGTATTTCATTGTAGAATGAGTGCATACAGGGTTTGGGCAGGTAAAATTAACCATAAATGCACAACACATTTAGAAATTTGGCTCTTTTGTAATTATCTGTTTAGATTGTAACTTAAATATATTTTCTCTTTACATAATATATCCTTAAAAATAAGATTGTTAATATTTTGCTTACACGATTACACCCCATGCATGTAAAATCTAGGGTTTTCGTGTCGTCATTCTTTAAGACTATATACCTTATGGACTTTGGTTTAGTGTTCAATATTTCACCGGTTTTGTTTAGTAAAATAGGGTCTTTCAATGAAGGTAATGGTATTTTAGTATTTGCAATTGGCCTTTTGGTTCAATAATAGGTGGATGATAAATAGATCGAGCTAAAAACCTTTTAGGTTGTGAGTTTAATTCCGACTCTCTTGGTGTTTCAACACATTTTTGGGTTTTCAAAAATTAGGTAAAACATGATGGTTTGACTAATGTATGAGCCGGTCTTCAGTTCAGAGACGTGCCAAACAATCGACTTTTGCCGTTATAAATACTATCTTTAGTATTTTGTCTTTTTAACCCAAACTTTTAGAAACTAGCTTTTTTACTTGGTAAAAGAAAGGAAAGGATTGAAAAGAATATATAAGAGTAACAAAATGTTTAAATAAGAAAAATACAATTTTAAGTGTTGCGTATAAATGGTTTCGAACACACCAATGATGATCTTAATAAGAAATTGCTTCGGAAACAAAAGAGAAGATTATTTGAAAAGAAAAAGAGACGTCGGGTTTCCTTACCATAAATATTTGTGGCGTATAATACAATAAGTACAACATAAAAAATGAAAAAATAAAAATAAAAAGAAAACTAAAACTCTAAAATCTATTAGAATAATTATAAACCATCAATTACTAACATCTAAATTTTTTTTACTTACGATCTTAAATTTTAGGGGCAATTGCATATCTATAATATCAAATATCGTCTCTAAGCATGTAAATTTTTATATTTTTTTCAAATAATGATAAACAATATTGTACATTATGAATCAAACACAACATAAGCAAATATGAAATTTTACACGTTTAAAGGGAAATTATGTAATCCCTTCTATTAACATAGAATAACTTTATTAGTTAATACTGATGTAACTTAGAATAACATATAATTTTAGACATTATCTACAATCAGAAATATATAATTCTAATTTAACAAATTTCTCTTCACCTAAATATTTTGTTTGGTTTCGAACACGTGAAATACAACTCAAATCGTCAATATATTATTTGACATCACTATCTAGTATTCTCGAGTGTATGATTTGACCAAAATAAGATGCTTCCTTAGTTTGCGGGAACGCCATGATATTGTATAGTATCTTGATGTTTAAATCTCTTTTTATTTATTGGACGCGGTAACAGTTTTTCAAATGATGTTAGAACTTAACCTATTCAGCTAAATAACTAGAAGTTAATGTTTTCAGAATCGGATCAGATGTCGAACCGGAGGCCTTACTGGGTTGATGGTCGGACTGGATTTAATTATATTTATATATGTAATTGAATATAAGTAATTTATATATTATTTATATATGTATTTTATAGTTATATATAAAATTTAACTTATTTGTATATTCAACGTACTAATTATGGTCTAACACCCTGTTTTTACTTATTAAAATAAAATATAAAAAAAAAACAAAAACCGGTCTGTTTTCCCAGTCGGACTACCGGTTCGGGACGAAATATTTATATTACGTGTTATACAATATCACTCCTCCATAGTCGATGAGATCTTGAAATCTAACCAATATTGCACGTGTACCTTTTTTGCTTTTCCTACTTCTATATGATTTATTCATTGTACTATAACTTTTGGAAATTTCAGCGTTCCAACAATGTAGTAAACTTATTAATAAAGATTCATATTACAAAGTTATTTCTGTTTTTGTTTTTATAGTTCCTTCATATATTTTAAAGTTTCAGATTGACGATAGCATCATTATTTTGCATTTGTCACTGGATATGATATCAAAACCAACATGACATGCTAATAGTGTTATGACTATTTTTATTATATATAAACACAACTAGTCATGTGAGAGAGATTTCTTGAAAAATATATTTATAAATAAAAACTGAGAAAATCATAGGTTACACATGTAATTATGAGTTAGCATGTGAATGATTATAAGTTACGTACATGTAATTTATATAAGTTACGTATGTGTAACTCCTTTTGTCATCACTTTCGTTTTAAAAAGTAAAAGTTATATAATAACCTAAAATATTGAGTTTGATTTTACCAACACACTATAAACAATTAAAAAATAAATATTTTATAAGTTAGTGTTTATTTTTCTATAGGTTGACTTAAACAAAAAGATTATTTGTTGCTATTGACCAGTATAATACCCCGCACATTACACATATTGAATAAATAACATAGTAAATTACTTTTAATAAAATATCAAAATATATAAAATTATATTTTTAAATAATATATGATTCAGTTAAATATAAATATGAACTTAAAGTAAAAACAACAATAATATCTTACAAGATTGTGTTTTGTAATTGTTTTTTTAACATATTTTTTATTGTGCAAATTTCATTTTAAACAAGAATAATCCTTATTTATACATTTTTTCAAGTTTGTTGTTAAATAGAAAAATCTAGTTCTTACTTTTTTTATTTGGAAATGTTTAAAATATAATTATATATATATTATTATAATTTAATAGATGAAAGAAACAGGAAAATAAAAATGAGAATGTTTAATATGTTAACACTTGAAATCTTAAAACCCTTTTTTTATTATACATAAAACTAGATAATAAATTTAGTTTTGTATGTCTTAGATTATATACAAAAAGATTTTATTACTATGATAAACAAATTTTATAAATTATATATTCATCTGGGTCACATAATTTTATATTTTTAATATCTATAGTAAATTTCACAAAATATGAAGTAGTATTGAAACTTAAACTAATTTTGTTATTACAAAAATATGAATGACTTAAAAAAAGGTCTGGAAACTAGTTAATTTGCTTCCAGGTGACAAGTATTTTGTATAAAATAATCAATACGATAAATTTAATATATTTTTGCACAAAAATAAATTATTTTATCGTATAACATATAAATCAGAGTTTTATGAAAATAACACTCAAACGAAATCATCTTGTTGGTTTATGTGATGTAGACCTTGGATGATACGTTTCAACCTACCAATCATCAATACAAATAATTGAATTGTTATGTTTCAAGTATCTCAATAAGACAATAACCTATTATATTTATTTCAATAAAACCATTTGTTTTTTATATTCATCACAAAAGTCTTAATTATTTATCATATATTTGATTAGTACGAAAAGTAATTGGCTATAGTTTTATATCTATTATAAACTTTAAAAATAAGTAATCTAATGGACCTTTAAAACTAAAATATTAAAAATAAAACATATTACATGAATATCAAGACAAAAAATAGAAAACTTATTATATGGACATAAGAGCATGTGTTATGTTTTATGCTCTAGACGGGGTTGAAGCCCAAGCAACACAACATCAAGGACAACTCTAGTCTCGTGACCACACTCATCACCACGAGTAATACCCATTTTTTAAGGCAAGGGGGCCGTGGATCATGCTGCCATATTGAGTGATTGTCACCTCAGCCACATACTACTCGCTCACTAAATTATAACACATAACTTCAGGATATTCCTATTTCATAAAATGAGAATAACATGATGGCATATAAAATTATAAGAGTACTAAAATTCAATCAATTGGCCTAAAGGTGGCCAACACGAGTATTTTGGTGTTTTCTCAATTTAAATTGATGATATTATTTTACGAGTTTTATTACATAGATATTAGAAAAGTAATAATTGATACATATAATCTCCAATAATGTAATTTGTAAACAAAATTATGTATTTTTAATCATTGTTGTCGATTACTTAGGGGCTGTTTGAAAGCCTCTTAATCAGCATCTTAATGGTTCAAATGTCTGAATGGTTCAACATTTAATGATTCAAACTGTTTGTTTCGTGAGCACATGCCTGAATGGTTAAAGCATTTACATCTGAATGGTCAAGCATTATACTGATGCTGAATGATTAAAATGTCTAATGTTGAATGATTAAGTCATATTATCTTAATTGGTCAGACATTTGTTTTTAAATAGTTAAATGATTAAGACCTCTTAATGGTTCAGATCTTTTATTGGTTCAGCATTTAATTATTACATAATACGATATATATTATTTTGTTACTAATTGAATTTGTATAATCAGTCTAAATCATTGATCAAGTTATGATACATCAATTTCTTATATCCAAATCCAACAAATCGTCATATTTAAGTAATAAATTATTAGTAGGTTTTAGGAAAGTTAGATGAACGTAAACTCCTGTTATCTTAATGGACCATCAAAATCCATAAACTTTTGACATGGAGAATATGTACTTCAAGTCTCCAACAAACAATACATGTGGGTAAGGGGATAACCATATAGTGAATTATATAATTAATAAAAACCTAAATAAAATTGTTTACCTGATTTGACTTTAAAAACTTTAACGAGGGCTAGTGGGACTTTATGGTATGGTCCCTTATATCTCGATGCTGGCCTCACAGGAACAATCACCCGTGGCTAACATCCAAATGAGGGGTCAAATCGCCCTTTGATTTCCTTATGCCGTCATTATAATTCTATTATTCACATTATCTTTATCGGTAAAGAATATTATTATATAAGAATTATAATCGACCAAAAACAAAATTGTCAAAACGATCCATATTATTGTTATTATCACTGAGTCTTTATCACAATAACAAGTTACAAATTTTCGATATGATAGTTAAACAATATTTATTTTATCAATAACTTTTTATTAAAAGGTCTTTGGGACATATCACATGCCTCAATACTCTAGTGAATATTTTTAAGATAAGATGTCAACTGTACATAATAATTTTTAGTTTTAAGTCTGACTATCTATAAATCCTATTAAGAAAAAAGTTTTATACCTGAAATCTAAAAGATCTAAGTACAAACCATATCTCCTATGTCATTGTACCAAAAGACCATTAACAACTTCTTTTCGTAAACGACAATGCACAAAATCATTTATTAGGCTAAAAGCTAAAAACACACATAAAAATAAGAACTAATTGTAATTTTTCTCAACACTATAGTCTTCCTAATATATATTTTGTTTAACTGATAATTTTTTTTGTGTTTATTAAGATAAGTTAATATATGAATATTCATCTATTTGAAGTTAGAAATTTTTTAAGAAAAAAAAAATTCATATCTCTAACCCAACTCAAAGATAATCCATTTAAATTCGACCCGACACAATTTTATAGTTGACAAACTATTACATACGCCTAACATCATTAACTAATCTACTTAACTTTCTAAGTTTCATGAACATTATATTACAAAATTTTATAACACAGACGATATGAATACAAAACGTATACCATACATGTATGAATTTGTTATCGAACGTGTTGTAATAGTTTCTAACATCATGAATACACAAACTTCACGACATTTTAATTTTTAGTTTAGTAAATTAAAGAATTTATTTTTTTCTATAAACGTACATGTATTTGGATCAAATCCTATTTTCATTATCACCATACTACTTGAATAGACCATATATATATTGAAAAGGTAAAAACTATATCATCTACATTTCATATAACATTTCATACCTTCAACCTTTTAACCATCACTTATGAAAACTTTTAACTTATCCATATTCATAAAAAAATAAAAAAATAAGAACAACATAAATAGTATTTTAATATCCAAAAGCTCTATGATTCAGCACTACAATTTTATTGTAAAAACATTAAAAAACAATGGTGCAAAAACAGACGCAACAAAAAGAGCAGGTGATGATTATTACCTTTTTATTCATCCACTCGCTGAGTCACTGACTCACTTTAATTTATTTCACGTTCATTCTTCCAAATCTACCGCTTCTATTACACACCAACACACACTCATCTTCAAAGCAAAGAACCAAATCGGATCACAAATACTTATCTTCAATCATCATCTTCATACTTGTGCACTAATTCACCTCTCAATTCTCTCATTATTATGTAATTCTCTCTCTATCTCTCTGCATCTGTTGTTAATTTCCTTTATGTTATGTTGTTGATTACAGGCTTTAAGTTAATTAATGTCGGTTTTCTAGTGATTAGTTGCAGCATTGTGGCGCCGGTGATGCTTTGAAGTTGTGGTTGTAATGGCAGGGGAAATTGAAGAACCGTTGCGGTTTAATTTTCAGGTGCTCGTGTTCGTTAATAGATCTGGTGTTTCCTGATTGTGATTTGATTGATGTTGTTGATTATGTCGGTTTTCTGTGTTTGCGGTTAATTCGTTCGTAATTCGTTGATCACATGAACTTATTTCGTTGATTTGTTAGTGGTTAGCAGTTTGCGTTGAATCTCACTGCGAATTTCACATTTCGTTTGGATGAAAGTTGTGTAAGCGAGGTTTAGAGGAGAATGTATTGATTGTATCGAACTTTTTGCATAACTGAAGTTGATCAGATTTACTCTGTATAATCTGAAGTAACGTTTAGTTTTGATGTCGGCAGACGCTTACAGGTCTGATCTTATCTATGAAATACCTTGCATGGAACTGATGGAAGTGATTGTCTGTAATTTGAAGTCTTTCGATTGTTTTTGCAAGTGATTGTTAATTTCTTCATGCTTAAGATCTGTTTCTTAAATTGATATCTGTGTTGCTTATCAGAAGGTTTAGATAGATTACTGATATTTTAGGAAAATGTCATCTAAAGTGATATTTGGTAACTTTGTGGTTCGAAATGGAATAGCTATTAGTTGCAGCAAAGCATAAGATCAATTAGTTAGAGAACTTTAAAACCTGAATATGTGAATTAGCTTTAGTCTATACATGCATTTGTTGAGATCCACAAAGATCTGTAAAAACAATAGGGCATATTGGCGTTGTTACTTGCTAATGTTGAAAACTAATTAAACATTAGTGGTTTTCTCTCACAGTTTTTTTAATCTCAATATCTTGACATCACTTGAATTGGACAGGCAGACCTCTTGCACTCTGGGTCAATCTCGTTTGGAAGATTTGAATCTGAATCATTATCATGGGAAAGAAGATCATCGTTTTCACACAATCGGTATCTTGAAGAGGTTGAGAAATACTCAAAACCTGGTTCAGTTACTGAGAAAAAGGCATATTTTGAGGCCCATTTTAAAAGAAAAGCCCTTCTGAAACAAAGTTCATCTGAAAGTCAAGATGGAAGAGAATTTTCTACCAGTGAAAATGATGATCTGCATGATGTACAAGAATTAGAAAATGGCAATGAGAGCAAGCATTATACTTGCTTTGATGAGAGCCCTCATAGTTCTGGTCATTTAGAACACGATAAAGAAACCGAAATTCAGATATCTGCAAATGAAAATGGTGAAACTTTATGTGCTGAGAACACCAATCTAAGCAATGTTGATGATACAATAACTGGTCCTGATCATCTAAAGCTTGAAGAAACACATCAGGTTGAAACTGCACATGTTGATCTGGTCAAAAGTGAAGAAACTACAGAAGTGACCCTTAATGATTCTGTTGGAATGGTGGGTGTGGCATTAGAAATGAAACAACCAAAGCCAAAGCCAAAGCCAAAACCAAAACCAAAACCAAAGGGTCATGCCAAATTTCCTCAGGTTTCACGAACCATATCCAGTGAAGCATCTAATGTCTCTGCTAAAAGCAAAATGAAAGATATCAAAGGTCTAACATTGAAGGAAATAGTAAAGAAGTCACCTAGACCTGCTAGTTCCACATCACATTCAGAGAGAAAAGCTTCAAAATCAGAAGTGAGTTTAATATTGTCTTAAACTATCAAAATGTTAATGATAACAATTCATAATAGTGCCATACCATCAGTGTTAATGAATGAATCTCTTCTGTTAGGAATCAAGTGCAAGTTTCCCGAAGGCAAAATTACCTCCACCGAATAAAAGGTATCAAATTTGTTGGTTTACTGTCTGTAATATGTCTTCCAGTGGTCATACAAGTTACATGTTCATATGTTGTGTTTTTTTGCAGCATTGCGAAAGAGCATAGATCAGAAAAGCCTCTTCTTGGAACGCGTCAAACCACCAACAGGTTCTAATTTCTTAAAAGCTTTCCTGTGTGCAAAGTATTAATTTATTCATCTTCTTTTTCCATAGTTTTTAACTTTCTTTTTCTATACATTCACAGAACTAAACAGACTATTCATACTCCAAGTAAACCACATGTCAATCAGGTGGCTGCTGGTTTCACTTTTAAGAGCGATCAACTAGCAGAAAGGAGGAAAGAGGCAAGATAACATTTCAAGTGTTATTTTTCATTGCGATATATAAATACTTATATATTAAATTCTTTGAATCATCAGGAAAAAAGGGCTGCAGCAGAGACAACATCATCTAGAAAAAGTTTCAACTTTAAAGCGACGCCAATGCCTTCGTTCTACAAAGATTCTGCTCGTTCTTCAGATCAAAACAAGGTATATAGATCATTCTTCAGCAGTCCTTTCATTCCTAAAAAGAATCTAATTCCATGCATTGAAACACCAGGTTATATCAACAAATAAGACACCCAACAGACCACGAACCGCCACTATGGCTCCAAGCACGAGAAAAGTTCCATCAAATATGGCTAACTCATCAAACCCGAGACCCAGTTCGTCAACTTCTTTAACTAACAGAAACCATCTTCAAGAACCTCCGAGAAGAGTACAAGAGAAGAAAAAAGAGTTGAATTTACAGAAACAAAAAGGGCATGAAGCAATTACAGGACCGCAAGTTAGAGAGACAAAAGGAGTTCACACGCGCACTGGGCTGAAACCGGGCTACTTAGCAGTTGGTGTTGCCACTTGATCATGTTGTTTTCATGATGGTATGTGAGGAATCAAGATGGGGTATGTACCAAGTAAGTTGTTGTACCTACATATGTCTCATGGTAGATCGTATTAGGAAATTACTAAAGTACCCTTTGTATGGGAAAACATTACAAGTTAAGGACATTATTAAAGTAGGTAAAAAAATACTGTCTAGTATTACGTGATGTATAAAAAGTTAAAAACGTATAAGAGTTTCTATGTGGAAAAGATTAGATTGCTATGTCCTGTTGAATGTTGATCAATGATGCATAAAGCCTGGGCCTGGGCCTTATTCTATTATAGAAGCTAATGCCTGTTCCTTTATATGGAGAAATAAATTGGTTTGGGCCGTCAAATTTAGAATGGGAATTTTAGAATTCATTACAACTTTTGGCCCAAGACCAGGCTTTTATTCTTCTTCTTTTCTTTTTTTTCTTCCGCTTGCAAAGAAAAATATTATTTTGTAAATTGATTTTATTTGTTGTGACGAGCCAATAAAAACAAAAAGGAACAATTTTCTTACAATTATTAATTGAGACATTCAGACAGAAACACAGCCTTGAGTGATTTTTTAATTGTCGTAAACGGTATAATTTCAAATCAGTGGCGGAGCTTGAACTATTTTGTAGAGGGTGCGGGAGCATAATTAATTTTATTAAGGGGACGAACTCGATATTTATATAAAAATTTATATTATCAGGCCAAAAAATTACACTATCGGCTAAAATTTAACACTATAGATGAAAAAATATGCCTCCTTGCCCCTATGAAGCTCCGCCAGTGTTTCAAATATATAAATATATTTATGTACCTTAAAAGTAGTGTATTAAAGTTCTTTTTTTTCTTCACTCGCTAAAATTGTGCTCAATTATGTACTCACCTTTTTATATTTATATATATATATATATGTATTGTAATTTTAGTACTTTTTAATATCTCTTGCAGGGAACTAATCATATCACATTGTATTGTAGTATTATGTAATGACATATTGTTATTGTACGTAATGTTGAAGAACGTAACATTATGTTATACATTACAAAGTAAACGTAAAAAAAAAAACTGAATAAACATGCTCCGTATTTCGCTTGTTTCATACAAAATTTAAAATCAGTGACAAAAAGTAAAAAAAAAAAAAGTCATAATGAATCAACGACTTCTAATTTTCATGAACCAACCATAGTACATCAATGACTAACAAAATATATAAAAAATGATAACATTTTGATATAGAAGACTAAAATAAAGAAAAGTAGTCAACATAGTGCCCCTCTATCATCTCTTCACCACTTTCTTGCCTCTACTTTTTCTTCTTTTTATCCAATTTGCATTTCTTCAACAACTCTAACACCATAGTCCATAGAAGAAGAAACATAAAGAATTCCTTCTTATGATTTAATGAACAAGTAACAACAAGAGAAGTAGACAATTGATCAAAACGAGCACAACCCTCGATCCTATTTGGTTGCCTTTTGATGAAGGTTGATCAGTGCTATGAGGTGGCTTCTCGGAGTAATAAGGGAACCATGGGACTATAGGGTTGGGTGGCGGTCCACCGCCATAGTAGTTAGGGTTTGGAGGGTTGTATGGGAATATAGTGGACGGTGGAGGGTAATTCCCACTTGGAGAAGGCGGCGAAAATGTGGTTGGTGGTTGATTGTTTCCACCACCACCTCCGCCACCAACAGGTGGTGGGTAGCATGGATATGGACATTCCTGACCCACCGCCGCAGCCGAAGAATCTAGGGTTATGCAAAGAAAGAAGAAGATGGAGAGAATTTGGTAGATTTTTGAGGCCATTTTGAAGTAAAAATAGAGAGAATGAGAGTGTGGTAATGAAGTAGATACAATATATCAAATTATATCAAAGAGGGAAAACTTGCAACTTTTAGGGTCACTTTTGTTTATGGTGAGGGGCCACATCTACCCATGAGCCCATCATGCCTAACTACCGAGTCAGTTTTATAGTCATAACTGTCTAACTCGGTCGAATTGGGCCTTTATTGTTGATTGGGAACACTAGATGGCAAAGACAATGTGGGCTTGACATCAAAGGAACTTGGTGGATTGGGCTATCTTTGCTTTGTCATTTGTCAATGATGAGTTAGCAAGTGAAAAATATAATTGGCACCCAATATGTTTTAACTTTTGGTTCATATGTAACTAAATATCTAAATAGAATTATTTTAAAGATTTTAAATATCCAAGATGTCATTTTAATCACAAAATATAGGAATCTTGATTATGGGCCATAACTAATGATATTAACATTTTATAAAGAATACTGACGAGTAGATAAGTAAAAGTTAAATAGAAGTCTTATCTAGAAATTTTTGCAATATGTTAAGTCAAGAAATGAGAACCACTTAGGGTTGTAAACGAGTCAAGCCGAGCCGAGTCAGGATGGTTCGAGCTCGAGCTCGAAGCTTATTAAATCGAGTCGAGCTGGCTCGAAAATTTTAATGAGCTTAAAACACCAGCTCGAGTTCACCTCGTGAAAAGCTCGGCTCGTTCGAGCCGGCTTGATTACAAAAAAAATTCACATTAATTTATATGTAATCACAAAAATATATATTAAAGCTTTTACATTTTGTTGGGTACTCCGTACTTATGAGAACAAAGATTATTATTTTGAATATAAAACAATTTACTACCAAGTTATATATTTTTTAAACAAAATACGTAATGTTTCTAAAAAGAATCCATTTTTATTTTTAAAATCCTAATATAAAAATAATAATCATAATAATAGTAGTGGTAGTAATAATAATTATACTATATATATATATATATATATATAATGCACCGAGTCACGAGCCGAGCCAACAAACCGAGTTTGAACCGAGCTAACCCTGGCTCGAGTTCGGCTCGTTTAAAATTCGAGCTGAGCCGAGCAGGCTCGTTCAGATTCGAATTTTTTTCAAGCCGAGTTTTTTTCGAGTGAGCTTCGAGCCACGAACTTTTTGTACAGCCCTAGAGCCACTATATGTATATTATATATAAACGAGTACTCTATCCTGAATTATAACACAAAAATAGTTATATTTAAATTGTTATAACAATCTTGTTTAATAATAAGTTTGTATCAAACTATTTAATTCATTTTAGTTGATTAAAAAGTTCATTTTCGGCTGAAGTATTTAACTTGTTTAATTAAATATTTTGATCTTTCAATCTATTTAAAACCTTTTTAATTTAACAAAAAAGTAACTAGGGTGGACACTTGTCAGTATCACACTTATTCTTATCAAAACAATTTCATTTCTCTCTTCTATTAAATAGTTATATTAATACTAATAATATTATTCAACTCTTTTAAATATTAAAAATAGCTTTTAAATAAATTAAGAAAAATATCTTTTTATTACTAGTATTTCTAAAGAAACAAAATTTTATAAAATAAAAAAATATTTTTAAAGCATCAAACCTTTTTAAAAATACAAAATATTTTACAATTGATGTTTTAAAAAGTAAATTATCTAAAAATAAAAAAAATCAAATTGAAAGTTATAGTAAGAAAAATTTTCAAAATGATATTTCTTTTAAAATGGTTTGTTTTCAAACAAAAATGTTAATTTTTTTTGAAATACGAAAAAAGTTAAAAAAACAAAAGCTCAATAAGTTGATATCCTCGTTTTACTACTTATAATGCGTACTCATACGTAATTTTAAGAGTTAATCTCGGTTTTCATCACTGTGTTTTGTAAATTGTCTCCACTTGAGTACTAACGTTTATTTTGTCTCCATTATTGGCCTGAGTTTTGCAAATCGTTTCTATTTTCGTTCTTTTGACTAACGGTGTTAATATTTTCTGTTAAGTGGGTGTTAAAAAGACCAAAATACCCCTCCACCTCCTTCACTTCCAAAACCAGCTGGACCCCACCACCTTCACCAAATCACCATCATTCCCCTCCATGGCGACGACGGAGGCAGCAAAATTCAAAAACTCCGACCTAATTCCGATCCCACAGCCACTGTACCACCACCCAACAACCACTGTGTCGCCGTGGCATGACGCCCTCCACTTCTGGCAGTTCATGATCGCCGGCTCCATCACCGACATGGTGGAACACATGGCGATGTTCAAAATCGACACAATCTAGACTCGTATGCAAGTATTAGGCTCATGCCCCCATCAAATTAGTGGTGGATTGTGTTAGGGTTGTGTTGAGGGAGGAGGGGTTGGTGGAGGGAGGTGGTGGGGTCCAGTTGGTTTTGGAAGTGAAGGAGGTGGAGGGGTATTTTGATTTTTTTAACACCAACTTAATAGAAAATGTTAACATCATTAGTAAAAAAGACGAAAATAGAAACGATTGGTAAAACTCAGGCCAATAATAAAGACAAAATAAACGTTGGTACTAAAGTGCAGACAATTTGCAAAACTCAGGAACGAAAACTGAGATTAACTCTAATTTTAATCCATATATTTGATAGCAAATTGTTTTATAACTAATACATTTTTATAGTATTTAATATTTTATTTATTAAATTTGTGTAATACACAATTTCACTAAAGTTAATTATTAGAATAAAAAATAAAAATATTTTACACCTAATTTAACCGATTTATACAACACACGAATGGGTAACTTATGACATATCGTTGAAAAGTGGATATCATTGAATGCTACTATGCCAGTATATGTCCTTAATTCTAGACAGATCAACAATACATCGATCTAATAAGAACCCAAAAAAAGGGCAGTAAAAAGTAAAGTTTCAGGTGGGGTAATATGTCGATAATGATAGTGACATATACACTAAATTACCAGGAAGAAGACATTATATATATATATATATATGTGGGAAGGATCAAATGAAAACCATGTTTATAATTAAAAACCGTGAAAACCACCACTACCCAATCACATAATTTATAATTAATTTAACTTTCTAATTGTTTAAAGTATATTTAAGTAAAATTCAACCATATTTTTCAAGTTCATTATATATTTTTCATATAAACTCCAAGTAACGTCGATGATGACGAAACAACTTACGTATACGTAACTTGTAGGAGTTACATGTATGTAACTCTTAGTTGTACACTTGGTAACACGTACTTACATATATATAACTCATACATATATGTAAATCTTAGTTGTACACTTTCTAACACGTATTTACATGTATGTAATCCATAGTTTTTACGGTTTTTAATTATAAATATAGTTTTCATTTGATCCTTCCCATATATATATATA
>BJCM01061706.1:0-26054 GCA_018326385.1 Flaveria bidentis
AACCAAATAATCCGAAAGAACCTAATTAAGGTGTTTATTACATCAATTAAAGCAAAAGATAATCTTGATATTCAATTCACTCTTTACTGATTTCCCGGATTACCTTGATTACCTACAAATAAATAAGAAAACACCACAAAAGAAAATACGGCTGAGCCAAAGTTGCTCAGTAACGGAAAGAACAATAGTAATGACTTTAAGCATATAATACTGATATCAAATACTGAACTGGTCATATAATACGGAAACTGAAATCTGATTCTAAGCATATAATACTGATATTGAGATGAACATGTAATACTGAAACTGAATTGATCTACACGACGAGTATATACGAATAAAATAAGTTGTGTAACATAAGAAGTACCCAGAGCTGAAACTGAACTGATAAGTACATAGCTAGCTAGACCACGCAATAATGAGATGGTGTGTGGGGCGTACACACATGACTCCATCCCCCGGAACTGAACTGATCTGAACTGATCTGAACTGAACTAGGATCGATCCATTCGCCTCCCATATAAGCGTGGCCAAAGTACTACTTGAGTACAATCATGTTAAAGGAGACGCCGTGAGCTTTTATAAACACCGTCACGAAAAGTGTCAATGTCATTGACGCCACAATGACATGTCGGACATGCTCGGGTAACAGAGTACTAAATCAAAGGGTAGTATGACTACCAAGATAAAACGTATCAACAAATCTCATCTTATTATTTACGGGAACATGCAATAATGAGCACAAGTTATAAAATATCTATTGCATGCTACATGTCTCAATAAGTAAAACTAATAAGTCAAACGAGTCCGAGCAAAAGTAGATAAATAATGCTAGGCGACTAGTAAATGCCCGAAGGCCAAACGAGTCATATCAACGGAACCAAGGTATCAAAAATCCGTACTACAAAGTAACGGAAAATAAGATTTATACTAAGATAGAAAGAACCAAGAATCCGTACCTTAGTTAGCAACAAATCAACCCAATTCGTGATGTACTTAATTCATTTGAAAATCTGCATTTTAATCGTCTTGAATGAGATTTACAAAACTTACAATTATGCCGTCTTATTAGTTAACTAAAAATTGTTCCGGCAACAAGGTTCTTTAAAATATTAGTTCTTATCTTGCGTTATTTAATATAAACACTGCACCTAAATCCTAGGTAAGCGTAAACTCTTATGAAAACGTTTTCAACAATAAACTTAATTATATCTTGAGCTATATAAACGTATTAACGCATGTATTGTCTCATGTTTGATTTCTTCTTATTTGTATATATATATATATAGTTTTATTTCTTCCACTTGTTCATGTAACAGTTGAGTTTATTAAATTTAATAACTAAATAAATATATGTGTGTGCATGAGTTACAATTACAAATAACTAAGGGGAGAAACCAATTACAACGTGTTTGTATGCATGGTGCCAAGGTATAATCAGATGCAGTGTGTGAACATCAACGAACCATCGGAGGCAAGACGATTGACAACACGTTTCATTAACTTATTTAAACTTTTAGTTATCAAGGTTCTAATCTCCTACATTACCAGACTATTTGTAAGACTCACGTCAACAACTGAAAGATATGCAAGAAATTTATGCTTACATCGAATGATTGGTATGTTTCTAAGGATTCCAATCACTAGTTGCCGGAACAATAACAAGACCACATAATTTCATTTACGAAACTTACGAACAACATCAAGTAATCAGATTTGTTACCTCACTTGCCAAACGATACGGTTCCGAAATTAGTGTTTTATAACGAACAAAGGTGAGGCAGCGACGATGACAATAAACGTATGAGGGTGGCTGCGTATATTGCTGGAAAGAAAACAACTCACTTTAGAACCAAACACCACAGATCATGATTCAAAAAAAAAGGGACGACACGGTACCTGGTGACGCGAATAAGAGTGGATTCGGAAGATTCGAACATATAAATTTCACAACCGTGGCTTCACGGTCCTCGTTGGTGGCAATCAGTGACACGTCGGCAAAGTTTGATGCGTGGCGGGCTGTTTGCGTATCGAAACGGGCTCTGAAGCTTTAAGCAAACTCCACGTGGCTCCGTGCTGCAAAGACAATGCAACGGTGGACTCTAACCAACAAACGGTTTAGATGGAGTATTGTCTCTTAGCGGCGGCGACCGGTGGTGGTGTGGTGCAATGGTGGTTTACGGTGGTCTCAAGATATGGTAACGACTTGAAGATGCTGTAGAAGAATTGAACTCAAGTGGTGTGAGAGAATCGAAGGTATTAGGGGGGTATATATTAATTAGCAAAATAGAGAATAAGCGATCTACTGCCGTACTTCTCGTAAGGTTGTTGTAGGAGATAAAGATTAAATTTATTTTTTTTATGAACTTATTGCGGGAGGCAGGAGCATAGTTTGAAATAAACTCAATTGGGTTGATTTTGTCAACACCCAATGCACCTTCACGTTCATTCTTTTTTTTTTGTTTATTGTCGTTATAATATTTTATTGATATAAACCAAAATTTGTATAGCTTATTAACATTACATTACTTAATTAATAAATATAGATTAAGATATCTTTTTTTTATACGGGTATTATAAATATAGATCTAGCGATCCAAAGGTTTATAGGCACCCAAATTAGCTTATGATCAAATGAGACATGTATCATGCGCGTTCTTTAAGAAAATAGAGACTGACGACAATAACTATGGATAGAGTATTCTTATGTTTTATATGTTATAACTTCTAATAATTAAACTAGTGATATCATAAGGTTCTCTTGGTGTCTGATTCTCTTCCTTTATTGAGATCAGATTGGCAGAGAAAGTTATTCTTCAGATGCTGATAAAAGGATCCCTCCTTGTTGGGTATTTCTCATTTTCTGATCAAAAAATAATATTTTTTCCAATGTACCTTAACAGTCATGTTAATTCATGTGATTTTGGCTCCAGTGATGTTGATGAAATGATGGTTGAACGTTTGGGTTCTGTTTTCATGCCACATGGCTTGGGACATCTCATGGGGCTTGATACCCACGATCCTGGTGGCTATTTACAGGTCCATAAAAATTGTAGTGCATTATTTGTTTCATTTTATAGGTTACTGTTTCTGAATGCTTATTTACTGATATTAGCTATGAAACATATTTACAGGGAGCTGAAAGACCCAAAGAACCAGGATTAAGGTCCCTACGCACGAGTAGAGATCTCTTGGATGGAATGGTTTGTGTTAAAACTTTGTTTATCATGTTCTTTAATTTTTGCATTTGCAATAAAATTATATGTTTTCATCTTCATTAATTGTTAATCACCAAAAGACAAACATACCAGGCTAACGGTTGATAGTATGTGCTTGTGTTTTTGGTGATTAACCCAAAAGTAACCTATACATCTGAAAGACTGAAAGTCATACTCTTGTGGTAAAACCTAATATTATTATAAAAAATTACAGAGAACATTATTTGCTATTCCATTTTCTCACCTAGTATACACATATTCACATGCTTATAACGGAAGATGGCTTCAATATTTTTCTGCAGGTGATTACTGTTGAACCTGGATGCTATTTCATTGATGCATTGCTGGTTCCAGCTATGGAATCCCCAAAAACATCAAAATTCTTCAACCATGATGCGGTTACCAAATTTAGAGGATTTGGTGGAGTTAGAATTGAGAGCGATCTGGTAAATAAATAAATGCCTTCTTAGTTTTTTTTCAATATATCATTTCATGTAGTTAACTTTTACCTTAAAATTGGTAACCGTCCTTTCACATGGTAACAATAGTACAATATTGAGTTAGTTCACAGAAAACAAACAAGCAGACAAATGTACCCAACAAGTAAGCATTATCCCACTTACAGAGTAGGGTCTGGCGACTTTCTAGTTTCCCAACCCCTTTTGTCCTATCTTCTGTCGAGCTTTTCTTATTTGACCTGTTAAGGATGAACATAACCACACGTCAATCTATTTATAAATAAATTGGTTGAAATTGTAACCACTAACCATGACCCTCAAGGAATTGGCATCTAAATTAAGCGTCAAGTTAAGGTGTTATTTTACCTGGACCCTAATAAGAGTATAAGACCCGGGTTAAACGGCCAGATTAATATGGTTTTGGGTTTCTGATAAAGACTAAAAATTTAAGCAGGGAAATGATTGAAATTGATAAAAGGTAAGCCTAATTCGAGATGGCAAATCTCGAGTACATATGAGACTATCAAACTGAAAATTACATGAACAACAAAAACAAGATGACAAAGCCTGCTATTAAACTTGTTAACTGAAGTGAACCGCTCCTGAAATGATGGATCCGAGCTGCTCCTCCCCATTCAAATTTCATGCTGCTTGTTGACCTGATGGGTCCATCCAGAACCTGAATATGGCATAAAATTGTTCCTGATCAGATGCTTTTATCTGGGTCTTCTTTTTCCTCGTATCCACCTTGAGCCGGTTCGTATCAGTTTCTTATTCAGTTTTCAGGTTTCTGGTGCAGGTTACACAACAGATCGGATTGCCGGTTAGTTTCATAACTTCTGGGTGATCTGAATAAACTGGACAAGATTTTGACTTAAACTTTCAAAAGTAATTTTTTAGTATTTGACTTGATACGTATAGAAAATAAAATAGATAGCTTCATACAGGTACAATTTACATTATGCACCGCAGCTCTTAACTCTAAAACTTTTAAGAATCTCTCAACGTCGTCTCTAAATTCTCGAACATCAAAGTGTTAGAATGCTTTTAAATTTGACAGACAAGCATATAAACTTTTTAAGTGTTCGATATACCGTTTTACTGATATTTAACTGTCGGTTGCATTATCTGCTTGTTTGATGTGGCAGTATGTTACGGCAGATGGTTGTTTTAACATGACGAAGGTTCCCAGGAAAATCGAGGATGTTGAAGCTGTTATGAATGGTGCCCCATGGCCGATCAAGAAATCTATATCAGCATATGATCATGAAAATGGAGGATCCTAGCTAAACTTACTTTACATGTAATCAATTAGCAGAAACAAAGGTAGTATGGACGTTTGTTTATATGGTAGAATGATGTTGGGTTAAATTCAAATCAGCATTTAACATTTTACTGTATTTGATTGCTAGTTTTGGTTAAAAAAGATAGACCTTTTCTATATCCAAGATTGGTGATTGATCGACTTTCATGGTCTATTGATCTTACATTTATAGCTTTACATTTTGATTAGATGTGTTTGCTATTTGTGGTTTATTTTTGTGTCTTTTTAATCAACTAATGTTGAACTCTCGTTCTAAAAAGAAAAGTAAAAAAAAAGAAAAAAAAATCAATTCTTAGTTTTGGGCGGTGCGTTTTCTAAGTGACAAGGAAAGCCAATTAAAACTACCCTGAAGCCTTTTATGCCAATATGACTAGGTTTATTTTTAAATGATTAGGTTTATTTTTATTATAAATGTTTTTATTAAGAACTAAGAAATTTAAAATAATATTTAAGTCATTAAGAGTCTTTTTTTTGGTTTGACACATTAATATCCCGTCATTTTTTTATGTCCCCCAACTTTTTTTCGTTTTGTAGGGTGTCCTAGTTTTTTATTTTGCTCATATTTATCATATAGTGAGTAAAATTAATTGTAAGAGGTTATTGGTAGTTTTTTAATAACCACTAAAGGCAATGATCATTTTAATAGTTCATAACCTCTTAATTGTTAAGAGATAACTCTTTATCATTATGATTACCTCTTTACCATTAAGAAACCATTAAAAGACAATATTTTAATGGCCATTAAAAGACTACAAAATAACACTTAAGTTTATAATGATTATAAAAAATACAAAGGTAAAAAAATAAAAAAACAGTATTGATCAAGATGTTTGGGATTGTTTTTCAAAACTACTTATGATTTTTTGAAGGGGTAAAAACAAAAGTATCATTCCAAAAATCACCAAAAGTTATCATTTTTAATTTTTGATGATTTTTTATTTTTGTCTTTTTTTACTCATCCAAAAAATCAAAAGAAGTTTTAAGCTCAAATTATAAGTATAAATAACTACAAAAGAAATATATAAAAGAAAAAGAAGAACTAAGTTTCTTCTTATTTTATTTATTTGTTTATTTATTTATTTTTTAACAGCAATAAAAAAACTAACTTCTCTCCACCGTCACATTCTTCTTCATTCTCGTTAAATAAAAAAGGGAAAAGCAGTCAAACATGATCAAGTGGGGGGCAAATAGCCAACCGTATAAAAGAGTTATCGTAAACCCTAGAAACGAACTCTCCTCTCCACCGTCACATTCTTCTTCATTCTCACTAATCAAAACCCTAAAACCCAAAATCATTACAAACAATGCAGAATACAGATAAGCCTACGAAGATTAGATTCGAATACGGAGACGATGACGAAGCAATCGAAGAAACAGCCACCGGAAGCTCCAACCTTGACGAAGATTCCTCTATGTGTGAGCCTGTAGATGATGATAAAACAAGTGCTGATTATTACTTCGATTCATACTCTCACTTCGGTAGTTAAACCATTAATTACTCAATTTCCTCTGTGTTTGTGATTTTGTGCATCATTCCAGTAGCAAACTAGTGGAAAATTGAGCGTTAGAGTGACGGTCGTGTATACCTTTAGGATGCTAGTAGATAGCCTTTTAATTTCAATATGGATTTTATATTTTCTAGTGTATAGATTTCCCACTTATTAAAAGAAGTACCTAAACTCTTCTGTCTTTTCTGTTTTTCGTGCTTTTGGCTTATTTTTGTTCTTTCATTGTGTTGTTGCAGGTATCCATGAAGTAAGTAGATGGCATCCTGATGCAAAGCAGCATGACATTTAGCTACCCTCCGAAAGCTTATTCTTTTATTTTTATCCATATTTAGCACTGAGATATCTTCTTTTATCTAGACACCCTTAACAAATATAAATTTTTTTGATGTCTGTCACCTTGATTTGAATGCCTTTGGAATTATGTGAACTTGTTAGTAGCAACTATACTACTAACTACATTAGAAAGCATTAAGGGATCTTATTTTAGGACTTGTTAAATTTTAAGATTAGGCCATATTATGATATAAATTACAATAATATATTCCCTGTCTCAATAAGTTTGAAAGTTGAAACCTTTTGCAGCAATTGTAAAATCGTTTTTGAACTACTTGAACTGTTATGAAACATCAAACACTCTTGTGGCTAAATATTGCACATGACCACAAGTTAAAAGAATTTTTAGATTCATTATTGGCCTGTAAGGTTGGTGTTTACTGAATCTTATGGATTAGTTTATCTCTAATAAGTAATAATAAGGCCTATCTGTCATTTAATTTGCAGGAAATGCTGAAGGATGTTGTGAGAACTAAGACTTACCAAAATGTTATTTACAGAAACACATTCTTATTCAAGGACAAAATTGTTCTTGATGTTGGTGCAGGGACAGGGATTCTATCTCTCTTTTGTGCAAAAGCTGGGGCAAAACATGTTTATGCTGTATGTATGCTATTATATCGCTTGTATTTAACTGATTAGATTCGCTGCATGAACAAATCATGGGCAATCTGTTGGTTAAAGAAGTACAAAAGAGACATTGGGATTGTTTATTTAAACAACCTTATGTAAAAGCAAATAACCACTTTTGATTATTTGGGTGAAGAATGCTTAGTAGCTTTTATAAGGTGAAATAAGTAATTCCTAATAAGCCATCTTAGATTGCTTATTGCAAATTGATTATCCTTAGGGGATTCAACATGTAACTCAAGGATGAAAATAATACATTTATTTGCTTCTTCTTATAATCATAAATATCGTTACATAAGCAATCCCAAACATCACCAGTACATGTTTCTTGTTCAAGAAGTTTTATTCTGTGTCACTGTGAATTTAATGTTACACTGGCCTTGGTTTTCCAATAGCAAGCTACAAATTTTGGCCAATGAGCTAGTTTTGGTGGTTCTATTTGGTTTTGTTTTAAAGTCTCTTTACTATTTTAAAAACTTGTTTTAAAGAGGCCATATCTTATATATAAAAATGCAAATGGTCATATACGTGAGTAATCTTTTGTTTATTTATAGGTTATAATTTCACATTCTCATTGTCATGTGAAATTTCTTATCCCACAACGTTTGTGTTGGCAGGTTGAGTGCTCACAGATGGCTGACATGGCAAAACAGATTGTTGAAGCAAATGGATATTCAAATGGTAATGACAGATTGACTGTTGTAATTCGCATTCTTACATGGCTTAGTACATACAATTTCTTTGTAATTCCTACTCATTTTGCTAAAAATTGCAGTTATAACCGTTTTGAAAGGAAAGATTGAAGAAATTGACCTTCCGGTTCCTCAAGTTGATATTATTATTTCAGAGTGGATGGGATATTTCTTGTTATATGAAAACATGTTAAACACTGTTTTATACGCTCGGGATAAGTGGTTGGTAAGTTTAATCTCATTTTTGTCATAAATAAATGCTGTAGTATTTACTATTTAAAAATGCTGAAATCATATCTGATATTTCATAGTAAATCAATTGATTATTCTGGCATGCTTCACTCAATAGACAAAAAGCAAATTATGCGACAATTCACATTAGTAGTGTTGTTTTCTTATTACTATGTGGTTTTGTTTTACTTACATTGGGACGTGCAAATATGATAGCTTTGGTGTTTCGAAAGAGCAAACATGAAGTTATGAAATCTAAAAGGATATATTTGAAATTTTAGAAGGATTTTATATGTATAAAATTGAGTCATTTATGAACTCCTCATTTTTTAAATTAGAGGTCATTTGTGTTTCCTGTTTTCTGATAATAGATCTTGTTTATAATGACACTATGTTCTTACTTCTAAACTTAGCAGTCTTGATTTCCCTTCACAGGTTAATAATGGAATTGTGCTACCTGACAATGCTTCACTCTATCTGACAGCAATTGAGGATGCTGAGTACAAAGATGACAAGATTGAATGTGAGTGACCCCACCCTTCCAAAAATAAAAATTAGTTATATATGTGTGTGTGTGTGTTTGTGTGTACACACACATGCCCTTTCAAACACTGAAACTATAACACTTAACCCATTTTATAGTAAATGTAGTAGATCAGCAACTTAACAGTCTGTTTCACTGATTACACAAGTAGGACATGCTACTAGGAACAAATAGCACATATTCTTCTCTTTATTTGTATAGTGAAACAGGCTGTTATAACTAATTTTCCATCTATAACAAAGCATAAAATTATTGTACTTTTAGTTTTTTGCAAAGGAAATATGACCTTACGAAGACGGATATATAATGAATTTGCAAAAATACCCCAAAGCTTACTTTATGCAGTATGAATTAATAATTTTAAAAGTTTCATCTCCATTGATTTTGATGAACATGCAGTTTGGAACAATGTGTATGGTTTTGACATGAGTTGCATTAGGAAGCAGTCAATTATGGAACCTCTTGTTGACACAGTTGACCAGAATCAGATTGTCACAAACTGCCAATTACTCAAGGTAGGGTCGTTGGTTCATTTCAGATATATCTTTTCAAAACTGTAAATCGCTCATTTTATTAAGAAAATATATTCACTCAAAAGAGTTGGTTCATTATCTTAATACTGACTTCTTTGGCCATTTTTAATATATTAGTTGTTTGGATTGCTTTTTAAACAGCTCATTTACATTTTGTGTTTTCTATAGCAAATAAATACTTTTCGAGTATTTTTGGATGAAAAAAGGGGATTATCTCAAACCTGTTTTTCTTGCTGAATTTAAAATTTGGAGTTTGTCCTTAAGGTGAAAATGAAATGAGCTGATTTTTATGATCATAAGCCCCTTCAAAAAAATAATCACAAACATCCTGTTAATCATTGATTTTAATAGCAAGAGTGACAGTTTTGGTCCCAGACACTAGATCTATCAATTTGACACCGACAATTTCAACTTATTTTTACAGACCATGGACATCTCAAAGATGACATCAGGGGATGCTTCTTTCACCACACCCTTTAAACTTGTTGCTGAACGTGATGATTATATTCATGCTCTAGTAGCATATTTTGATGTATTGTTTACCGTGTGTCACAAACCGACAGGGTTTTCTACAGGTTAGTGCTTTTTGAGTAAAATAGCAAGATGCTCTACCGCAGTTTTTACTTCTAGCTACTAACTACAAGAATCCTCTAAAATAACATCAAACTTCTATTACTTTGCAGAATTTGGCCAAAAGCTACCCTTTATGGTCATCTTTGTTTTGTTTTCTCCCTGCAGATATTTTATTTTAGTTTTAAATGTTTTAGAAATGCTTTTTAGCGTTATCTAAATGGAACTAAAAAGTTACTGAAAAGTTTAAGGAAGTGATAAAACTGATGCTTTGTTAATCAGGTAAAAAATTGCTAGTTTAGAGAATTGTCATTGATGGTTGCTAGATACAGCCTACAGGAATTGGTGCATACTATTTTGGCCTGTTGCCTCTATTCATTTATTCAAAGCAAGTGATATAAACAATGGTTTAGAAACACATAAATCATCAATTGTAATGCTAACACTAAAAAGGACAACAATGCTGTTATCCTGCTTAAGGTTTTAAAGAATTCTGTTTTTTTCCCAGCAAATAGCAGTAGTATAAGAATAGATAAGAAACCATGATATCAGATACTGAGTAGTTATTAGTTAGGTAGTAAGATCAACCTAATAGATTTCCTTTTAGTGATAACATCTCCCAAAGGGCTCAATGGGTGCCATAGGTAATACAAGACGGATTAAGGCACTTTATTTACACAGACATCACTTAATTTCTGTTATATATTACTTTACTAATGCATTTATAGATGACATTACAATAGAAACTAGGTCAATGACCTTTCCATGCAGCTTTAATCAACAATAGCATTATTTTCACCAATAATATACCAATTCGCAAGTAGCTTTATTAAACATTAACCTTTTTTTTTCACTAGTTATTTATAAAATACTACTAGGGTTGGTAACCCAGTCCTAGGTTCTATCCTGAGCAAGTGTAATATATATGAGGTGCAGTTTAGGAGTGAGGGTAGGAATAGGATAGAAATGCTTCTCTAAAAAAGATAATATCAGTTGGTCAAATAGGCTTTGCTGACCTATCCAGACCCTTGTTTTACTACTTCTATAAAAATACTAGTGATAAAATATTGGTATTGTTGCATCCAGGACCAAGATCAAGAAACACACATTGGAAACAAACGGTTTTATACCTTGAAGAGGTGCTGACTATATGCGAAGGCGAATCAGTTACCGGAAGCATGACTGTGGCACAAAATAAGAAGAATCCACGTGATGTGGATATCACACTCAAATACTCGTTGAATGGTCAGCGTTGTGTTATCTCAAGAACCCAACATTACAAGATGCGCTAATGCACACATCCAGTGTGTGAAACACACATTGGGTCAATTCACGAAGGTGAAATTTTAATTAATTATTGTAATGTTGAAATTGTTGTTTTACACTTGTTTTATGCATCAAGTTTTGGTTACATGTATTGATTCTTTTTATTTTATCTCATAGCAATCGAGTGTCATATTTTTTCTTTTGTAAAATACCCATCGTATCTTGTTTATTTTTGCCCCAATATGTTTACAGAAGCATAAAATAACATTAGTTTGCATAAGGTTGATGGCACATTAGTGCTAGTGAAGACCAAAGTGCATGACAATTTGTTAAATTAAAGCCCAGTATACCTGACCCGTTTGCATAAGCCGTTGAAATTTCAAAGACGGGTGAATAACAGTTTCTTTCTAATATATTTATATTGACCATTTATATTTGTATATTGTATTATATAAACCCTTGATCTCTAGATAAGGGCTTAATCTAACCATCAAGGGACAGGTTGTTACCTATTGTAATGTTATCTTTTATATTTGTCCCTAAGTTTAAAGGGTTAAGAACTTTGATTCTGAGAAAGGATTAATTATGCATAACAGTGAGATGAGGGTAAAATCATCCTGTTATTGGGTTGTTACAACCAAAACAAACAACTATTACAAGAACATTAGAGGGTTAGAAAATTTGAATCGAACTAATTTTAAACCAAGAGTGATGCTATTTATTGGACACTACAAAATGATTTTGTAACTAAGATTGCTAATAGAATTGTGCATTAACTTTAAAAGATAAAGAAAATGGTATCACACGATTTTGTTTGCATCTAACCTAATTTGAACCTAACCTTAGTAAGTTTATTTATTAAAGTAAGCATTAATCTCTATGTTTACAGTCAAAGCAACCTAATTTATGAGGAAACTTTGATTCCAACAAACAAATGGAAATATACCCAAAAAAATGCAAAAAGCTTGTAACTTAA
Source organism: Flaveria bidentis (assembly GCA_018326385.1). Lineage (NCBI taxonomy): Eukaryota > Viridiplantae > Streptophyta > Magnoliopsida > Asterales > Asteraceae > Flaveria > Flaveria bidentis. The sequence continues at coordinate 12,284 of BJCM01061706.1, forward strand.
TTCCATAATAAATGTGACGAAAATGGTAAAAATCATATGTAACATTGTTATTCTTGCTAATAAATGCAAACCAATGTTTAGCGTGTAATTAGCTATAGCGATACATCCATACTGTTTAAAATGCTCATCCCAAACTAAAAATATATATTAGGTAAACTTAAAAACATATAAAAATATTTTTTTAATTGTAAAAAACTGTTACTAAAAAACTTACTAGAAGCACAAATAATTGTAAAGAGATATGGTATTGATCAATATCCATACCTAGTCCAAATTAGGGATTGGATACTCGCCATATACCCATATTTAACTCATCAAACATCAATATACATGATCTGATCCGAAAGTATTCATGTTACATTCCTATATTATCATCCCTTACAACTAACAAAATCACTATTCTTTAAGAAATTAATTTATTTTCTTAACGTCTCTCACATTAACTTCCTTATATTTGTCTTTATTTCAATGAAATAATATTTAGTTATTTTTATTATTTTTTTCTACTTACAATCACTCATGAAAAATAATATATATAAGTGAGGGATGGTGACCCTTCAAATATCACTAATTGTTATGGTTTCCATTAAAAGGATAAAGGGTTTAGATGAAGATAAGAAATACAATGTAAATATTTTTCCTTTCTTTTATATGTTTTTTATATTTTATAGATGCGGGTAAAAATGGAAAAACTAGTGTGAATGTTTTGACCATGGGAAGGAAGCACGTGGCTAGATACCATTTGGCGAGATCATAGTTTACTCGTTAGCTATCACATCATAACAATTAACCTATGATTTTGGTAACCATAGGCGTGTGCAGATCACTATTAACATAACAAGAGTAAAAGTAACGTTTACACACGCCACACACCCCCTTCATCTTCCCTTTCACTTATTTTTTATATATCAACTACTTATCTCGCGTTATAGGTTGGTTGAGAAACGCCCTCTCCCTCTTGTATCAAGGCTAACAATATTCTAAGCTTTTAGGTCTTTTTTCAACATCCCGTTAAATTAAAAAAAAAACATTTGTCATATTATACGACCAATGTTTATGTACCATCAATGATCATACTTTTGTTCTAAACTTAAAGTGTGAAGTGTGTGTATGAGTCATGAGTAATGATTAATGACAAGAAAAACATTGCGACTAAAAAGACAGATGATCGTCAGCAGACGACGACGTTTCGACCGCTTGATGTCTTACAAATGCCAATCTGTCGGTAACCATGGTTAAAGCTTGACCAAACGTGGAGTTAACAGCCGTTGTGACGGAGTGAAAAATCGCTATCATCCCCCATGTGACTTTGAGCAATAACAGAAGAAGAATAACGTCGGTGGAGGCTAACCAAAGCTCACAATTTTATTTATATTTTGTATTTGTATTTGTATTTGTATTCTTCATTCTTCATTCACAGACAGATGTAGAGAAAGAGAGAGAGAAACAAACTAATTTTATTCGCAAGAAGAATTGCTTCGTATTTAAACCACCGAAGAAGCTTACAGCTTGTTAATGATAAGGGAGTTGCATCGGAGTTTCTAGAGAGAGAAATAAAGCCCCAAATTGAAGAACAAGAAGAAGACCAACATGGTGGATTCAAGTGATTCGGTGTCTGTTGATATGGAGACCATTTATCTTGGTGGAAAGGTTTGGTTTAATTTGAGGTTTTGATTCGGTTTTATGTGTGATATGATTGATTTCTTGAATACCCTTTTGAGTTGTTGGAGTCTTTAGGTGAAAATGCTTCTGTTTGGTGTGTTGTATGGAAGGTGTTTGTTGAAATGCCTGAATGGGATAACTGAGTTTCCATGATCTTTCAGTTTGTTTATATTTGTTGTGATTTAATGGGTTATTTGATTCACTTTTATGGGATGAACTCATGTTTGTTCCCGATTTAGAAACCCTTACGTTTCTTGATTTTTTAGGTTTTTGTTGGCAGTACAATTTACTTGCTTTCAGCTGTTAAGAAAGTTAAAAATACTTATGAAATTGTAGACCTGTTTTGACTTTTTTATTTTCACGGTCAGATTATTGAAATATTGAATTGAGATTATTCTTATTCCAAGTGAAGATGTTCTTGAGTTATGTATATTGTCAACATTTGCCAGCTGTTGACATCAATTTCTCTTTGTTTGTTTCTTATCTTGAATGTCCCAAAATCTGAATAATCCGAATAATCCAAATTCTTTTTCAACAATTATTTTTCAATGGATGTTAAATGTATAAAGTATTTCCCTTCACTATGGTTATTGTTAGAATTGCACAAACTTGAAAATGATGAACTTCTAAGGCCAAATTACTTTAGTTTTGAGTTTGGTTGTTGAATTATTGATTGACTTGGCTTAAGTTTTAATCCAACGTTCTTTTTTCGATGGTAAAAACTTGCTATATTTGAAAGCGTTTGTGTTGCGTTGTCATTATCGTGAGGTTGCAATTCTTTATCTGGCATAGACGAGCTTTTTATTTCATTTCTTACTGGTTAGAAGTTGCAATCTTATTTCTTGTTAGTTTATTAATCATTGTTGATTTCAAACATCATTGAATTCCCTTTTTAATTGTAAACTTCCATTTATTTTTCTATCCAGTGACGCGTGTTCGTGTATTTTTGTTTTTATATAGTTCCTTTTATTTAATATAAATACAATATTGTTCAGCCGACTCCTTGTGGAATAAAAATGATCAAATATATGTCTTGAAGCGTAAAACAAATGATTGTTCATATAAAACTAAGTTCACGTCTTCTTTTAGAGTAGTAGAATCTGTTTTCAATAGCTTTTAACTATACATCTTATATTCTTGGTAATTAATATGTGCTGCAAAATATATTTTCAGGAACATATTATTCAAACTGGCCGTGGGTCCTTGTCTATAATCGTTTATGGAGACCAAGAAAAACCACCTTTGATTACGTATCCTGATATAGCTTTAAATCGTGAGCAACTGCAACTTTTTGATTCTTTCATTTTATTTTACCCTTATTGGTCTAATTAAGGTTTGGTTTAATGTACAGATATGTTGTGTTTTCAAGGACTATTCTTCTGTCCCGAAGCAGCTTCGTTGCTCCTTCATAATTTCTGCATATATCACATCAGCCCACCTGGGCACGAGGTCTGTGAACCTGCTAATTTGTAATAACAGTTGCTTCATTGTGCAATTTCGTTGTGACTTTATGATATTCAATAATTAATTTCAGATAATCAATTGTACTTAAATGGGTTGCAGGAGATGGGTTATAGACGTGCTTTCGTAAAGATGTAATAGTTCGATCACATATATTGAAAGTTTGTGCAATTATGATTATTTGAAGAATAAATGGATAAAATGACTAAAAAAGATTTTTAATTGAGAAAGGAGGAGATGTTTTGTGAAGCTAGAGTGTACTTTCTTCCAAGTTTAGGTTGAAAAAGAGAGATTCATTTTATGTGCTTCTTGAAATCTGATAATCACATGTTTGATTGTTTGTTAATTTATAATTAATTTTTAAGAATATATCATTAACATAAATATTCTCTTCTGGGATTTGTACAAGAGTTGTTGCAGTTAGGAGCAGCGGCCATATGTCCTGATGATCCTGTTCCGTCTGTGGAGGATCTTTGTGATCAAATTCTCGAGGTCCTTAATTATTTTAGGTAAGCCGTTTACAGTTGATATTGGTATTAATGTTTTACGTATCTTAAAATTGTTATGTTTGTGTTATTATAGGCTTGGTGCAGTGATATGCATGGGAGCAATGGCGGGGGCCTACATTCTTACACTCTTTGCGGTGAGACTGCTTGTTGATGTTTATTTTCAATAATTTTGGCTTGTAAGTTGAATTTCTGTTTAAGTTTAACAAGTTATGGTTTCATATTACAGATAAAGTATAGAGACAGAGTTACTGGTTTAATACTTGTTTCTCCTCTTTGCAAAGCACCTTCATGGACCGAATGGTTTTACAATAAGGTTTGTTATAAAAAGAAGGGGTACCTAAGTAATTTTGTTTTACCTTTAGATTAATTAGGCCTGTATTCACTGTATCATTGTTTATTGTGTAGTTGATGTCGAATTTACTCTATTACTATGGTATGTGTGGATTATTGAAAGAGTGTTTGCTTCAAAGATACTTCAGCAAGGTACACTCCAACTTCTTTCATAAGATTTTTAATTTAATGCCAGTTTATGGATTTTATTTAGTGACATATCCTTAAATTAAATCAGGAAGTTCGCGGTAATCCAGAAATCCCAGAATCAGATATAGTTCAATCATGCAGAAAGGTTGGTCATTAGTTTCATCTGTATCCTTCTATCTACCATCTTTATGGATCTTCTGTATACTTAATGTTTTTATATTCCTTATCTTTTTTGCAGTTATTGGATGAAAGACAGAGCATTAACGTGTGGAGATATCTTCAAGCAATTGATAGGAGACCTGATATAACTGAGGGTTTAAAAAAGCTAAAATGCAGAACGCTTATATTCGTTGGGGACAGCTCGCCTTTTCATTCAGAAGCGCTTCACATGACTGGAAAATTGGACAGACGATACAGTGCCTTAGTCGAGGTAACTTTATTTAAACGTTTGTTGTTTTGCCTTCGTTGGTCAGACGTGCTGATTGTCTATAGCTGGATATATTGATGTTAATTTGTTAGTTTAAATGATAAAGATTGAGAACCATATTTCGATCATAGAATTAGCACTCTAAAATAGGAAAATGGTGGTGAAAACGTAAAAGGATTTTGTTCCAAGTTTAAAATTTGTAAGTACTAGGTTTGACTTAGGCAGTCTGGCTGTAACTTGAAAATCTGATGCGAATATGTGTGTCCTTATTTTCAAAGATTGATAACACTAAATCATAGAGGAAGTATTTTAAAGGAAAAATAATAAAGTTAAGATTTTTTTTTCTGAACTACATGTAGTCTACTTTAATCACTAAAAAGTGCTTTTACTGTTACGGTCAAACATACTGTTCTTTTCTTTCAAAATAGAATTGAATATATCGTACAAAGATTGGTACTCTATCATCCCAAATGTGAATCATTTCAAAGGAGCAAAATGGGTGTGAAAAGGATCGAAATTTTAATCAAAAATTGGTTCCTTAAAACACTGGTTTGACTTTGGTTTAAAATATCGACTGATATGAACTTATTGGTGTTTATATCACTCGAATGAAAGAAAGTGTGCTAACCAGGTTAAAAATCTTAATAAAGATTCAGTTTTTAAAGCACTGATTTTGACTTTTAATTATGCAGGTGCAGGTTTGTGGATCTATGGTGACAGAGGAACAACCACATGCAATGTTGATACCCATGGAATATTTTCTAATGGGGTATGGACTTTATAGGCCGAGCCCGGTCACTGGCAGCCCGAGGAGCCCGTTAAGCCCATCATGCATCCCCCCGGAGCTACTATCTCCAGAAAGCATGGGGTTAAAGCTAAAACCAATAAAAACACGAGTATCGTCTCCTGATTCAAATACCATGGAGAGGTAGAATCTGATTTTGATTTATGAAAAGAGAAGAAAAGAAAAGAAATCGTTCGCGGTGTTCACGTACAGGTTGATGGTAAATTCTTTTGTTTTGTATTCAAAGGTAGATATATACGTATGTGATATATGTAGATATAGATGAGAAAAGGGGAAAATATTCTTTGTAATGGTGGACATATTCATTTGTAGGATTTGATGGTCATAAAGAGGAACATTGTATTTTGTAAAGTGGAATATGATGCATTTATTTATTTATTTATGATGAAAAACAATAATACTTTCTCTTTTTGTAGGCTGTCAATAATCTGTCATTTTGTTTGAGTGGAATATATCGCATATCTACATGATTGGTTTCATACACTTTTATATATAACAACCACCAAAAGTTGTTACGATAATTTGCTTTGTTTTTGTTTGTGTGATATTTTAATGTTTGCAAGTGAAGTTGAGTTTGGTACGTTTCAGAGCTTGGTTCGTGTACTATTTGTTTATTATTCAAATAAATATTTATCTATATATGATTGTTTTTATCTTTATACATGTTTATCTTCTCTTTGTATTAATTATAGTTAATATAAAATATGTTACTTGTTTTTTCCTTTTACAATTGTTATATATGCATATGACTAATTGACTATGTATTATTATATATACAATGTACTCTGTATAAATCCGGTTTTGTGCCCTTCTCAACCTCAGCTTTACCCTATACAAGCTTTAAACGAGCTGATCTCAATTAGTTTAGAAAGATGATCTAATAAATTGAAACATGATCCAATCACAAACATTCCTAATAATATCAACTAGATTAATAACTCTAGGTTTGCTGTAAGTCATTATATGTTAGAAAGAAAGCTGGATTAAAAGAACAACAAAAAAAAAAAAAAACCCTCAAAGAATTTAATTACAAACACTACACCAACCAAGAATTAAACCCAAGTGGGTTTACGGTCAATGGGTGTGCATTAGTCAGGACAAACATTCTTTTTGTGTTTAATCCGAACAACCGAACCTTTTAAATACATGTTAATGTCCAGAAATAAAAAAAGTTTTTGTGCTCCAATTATGGCTTACCACATGCCAAACCAACTAATTACAAAAAGAAAAAAAAATCGTCATTGTTTACAAAATTCATATGGATATAATAATATATAGAAAATATATCAATATTGGTTTATATGAGGAAATAACCGAAAGCATTTTGAATAAACAATTACTTACTAGATTTTTAATTTAGGATCAAAATAGTTAAATATTAAAAGTAAATTAAAGGTGGCCGAAAGGAAACTAAATATATAATATTTCTTTTTTTTAGTTTCAATAATTAATTGGCCCCTTTCTAAAGCATATATCCCAACTGCCCGCAACATATATAAAGTTTGTGGACCAAAGAAATTAAGAAAACCTAGAAACAAATTTTGATATGTGTTTCTTTATTATCTATATTATAACATTAGCTACAATACACGTATGATAGAGTGAAACACTATCACTATGTAATCGAATCATTTGTTTTATAATTAACAAGTTATCACTGTGTTGGTGATCTAGTGATAAAGGTAAGCCTCTTGAAGCACTTAAGGTTTAAAGGTTATTGATTCAAATCTCATAAGTTTGTCGTTAATAATAATAATAATAAAAATTAAAGAGTCGGTTTATGTTCAATAGCATATATGAGCTTAATGTTTCTATGTCGTACGCCTGATCTTGAGAACCAGGAAAGAACACTACTTTTGATGCATGAGATACAACCTTTTGAAGCAAGCTCAATGTTTGCTTTCATGATGCATGTCTATCTCACACGTAAAACAAACATCTATGTATCAATCGTCCTGCCTAATCAAATTACTTACTCACGATCTATAGAGTGATGTCAAATATTTAAATCACATGTATGTACCTTCATTATGTAATATGCTTATTAAAAATGTCAAAGTTTTGTTTCTGAATCAACCCACCTTTTTGGTTTTGACCTGTACAAGCATACATCGATAACCGACCACTAAATAACCTTTAAACCACTTAAAATGAGTTGCATAAATCACCTATTATACCCATTTTCTAGTTCTTAACAGTATGTAAATCCCTAATAAATGAGTCAATGTAACACATAAAGTGACAAATGCAATAAGTTATGTCATAATTCAAATTTCAACAAACAAATTCCGTACCAAAATAGCTTTAAAGGCAAAGTGACAGGAAAGACCCTACTCAACTTTGACTCCCGGTAAACAAAAGGATCAGTTAATGAAACACCCGTAATTATAAATTAACACATTATATTTTTATACGGGTCCTATAACATTATATGTGTCATATAGGTGGGTCGTATAGTCTTACACGAGTTGTATAGGGCTATATGAGACGTATAGTTCTTTGACCCCCCCCCCCCCAAATTTTCCTCAAATTTTTAATGTTTTTGACCCTATACATCGTGTATGGTGTTATACTCGACGTATAAGAGGTGTCGATTAATAATGTGAGGTGTTTGTATATTATGACCCAAAAAAGTTATTAATTCTCTTAATAAATTTCTAATTTTATCAGATGATTTTAATAAGACTTAGTATTTAATATAAATCTTTTTACTTGATCCATTTTGACCTGACCTCCCGTCTTGTTTTCGTCCTCCATGATTTTAGATTTGCTACCAAATAATCTTGGATGCCTTGAAATCCGAAGATGAGTATCCCTCGAGCCTGACTTCCAAGCACTGCTTCTATAGTCAACAAAAATGAAATGTAAAGTCATGGAGTTGCTAAAAGGGTAAAGTCACAAAAATTTTGAAATTCTTTGGCAAACAAAAAATCTTGTCACATAAACTCGAACTTCATACGTACATTCATTGGTGGAACCAATCTTAACCATTAACATCCGAAAGTATTTGTTTCACATATTATAGTTCTAAAATAACAAATTTACAACAAAACATAAAAAGTTGTAAAAAAATTAAATTTAAACTATAAAACGTAACTGTTTAATTTGAGATATTATATACAACTTGTTTAAATTATGGCATTTTTTACATATATTATTTTACTTCTTTTAAAATATCCGAGTTAAACGAGTCAACCCTAAGTTAACCTCAACCTAAGACGTTTTTAGTTAAAAACGAGTTTGATCTAAAATTAATCCATGTTTGTATTAAATCCAAACTCCCAACTTGTTAGAGCATTCACAGTGAGTTTCTTATATTTATTCATATAATTACATTAAAAATTACCATATTTTTTCTCTTCTTTTCAATTAAATAATACATTTTATACCTTTATCATTTTTTTTTCTCTCCTCCAGTCACAACCACTTTAAAAAATATTAAAAAAATTATAAGAATTAAACAATGATTCTTCAAATATATCAATTCACAATAAAAACTTTTCTCTCATTTTTCACTCACAACCACTCAAAACCATTCTATATAATATACCAAACACTCTCGCATATTTTTAAAAACTCTAGAATACTCTTAATCTTCATGCAGCAGGCTACGACAGCCATTACGAAATCATAGAAGTGTTCTTATTTGTGTTGGGCTGAGCTCACTTGGGTTGGGCTAGGATAGTTGGGCCTTATACGATTTTAAGCCGGGACGTATCCAACGACCAACGTTGTTACCTTCAAGTTCAGAAACATGATTTAATTTTCAGCCAATGTAGGCTTGCACAAACATGATTTAATTTTCAGTACGGGTCTTGTTCAGCCCGGTACCTTGATTAACAGTTTTGAGCCCGGGTTTGATAGGTTTCCGCGTAGGGTTTTCGTGAAGTGTTGAATCCTACTTAGTGAAACACGGGTGGGGTCAGGTTCAAACCGTGCCAGGTCCCAAAACCACGTTGGTTTAAATTTATATTTTTATCCGTTACAAAAAATATAAATATATAATTAGAAATTAAACAACTTTAAAGTAATAACTTAAAATTGACCAATTTTTAGCTTAAAACTAAAACAATTAATATATTAAAAATATTTAACTTTAAACAACTTAAAATTAAAATTAGCATAAAATTAAATAATATCTAACTCATAGATAATAAAACCTCCCAAATTGCTAACTTAGCAATAAGTATGTCATGAGCTCATTCGTATTCTGACACAAGACTCTTGAACAACGGTTGCATCGTTGTTACAATCTTTCAAAAGATTCATCCATTTGTTATAAAGTCCACCAAATCTTTGAACATATGTCATTATTCTAGTTTGTTTTATGTTATTTTATCAATTGTATACACCTCAACTGAATAATTCATTTTCTCGTCAATTTTTTCTTAACGCAATCCTAGAAATCATGACCGAGTCTCGAATTCGGTCCGAACATGTACCTAAAGGTTGCCAAGGTGTACTCTATGCTATTGCTCAACTAAACGCTTGCCATTTTTTCAAATATAAAGATTGGATTTTTTTATATAAATCATTTACCTAAACTCATTTAATATACTTAATGGAACTAAACAAAACAAGAAAATATAAATCATTTAGATAAACTCATTTAATAAAAAATCCACTTTATTGATTTAAACAAAACAAGAAAACATACTACAAGTTCGCATATTATTTTTGAAATTTAAAATGTGAATACAATAATATTTGAAATTTATTCATCGTCGTCGTTGCCAATACGTTGAGACAAATCACATGCTTCTTCTTTATCGGAAAGTGGAGGCAATCATCCTGTTTGTACGTCTTGAGCGCATATCTTGAATTGATATTTTGTTTTCAAAGTTTGATTTATCTTGTATCATTTCCGCGCATCCAAGTGGTCTTTTAAATAAATATACATCTCTATTGCCATTGGAGTTAGTCTTGTTTTCCTTATTAATAACACTCTGCTACCGATAGAAAATACGGATTTCGAAACTACCATGGAGGCTTAAACGGTTAGTAACAATCTAACACGTATAGCCCAAAAACCTTCACCTAAAGTCTATGATTAAACCCATAATACGTAGACTCATAATACCCAAGGCCCATGAACTCTAGGATTTTACACCCACAAAGTGATAGGCTTTTGAACATGGCCTACATTAGGACTCATAAGGTTTTAAGCTTTAGAATGTAGCCTTTTTTACATCATATGGACTCATACCTTAGGACTAAGGCCTTGGGTTTCTAGACTTCTTAAACTCTAGGCCTCATGTAAAGAGCACCGGGATAACTTTATGTCAGATTTTGTCTTAGTGTCTATGAACCCCATCTCTAAGCCTTACAAGGTAGACATAAGGCTTCATGCTTAGGAGTTATCCATTAGGTATTATTGTAGCATCTTTTAAGTTTTTATGCTTCTTAGGATTAAAGCCTTAAGCTTTATGGGACTATAGTGAACGGTTTTATGCTTCAGTCTTGAGTTATGCTTTATGGACGCTGACATTTAAGGATTCATACTTTATCGGCCTCGTTCTAGGCTTTTGTAATTAAGCTTTTGCACTTTACAACGTAAATCTTTAGTCACGCCCAACGTATTAGGCTTTTAGGTCTCTTTGGCTTTAGACCTCATGCTCTATTCACACATTTACGGGCATCACACTTTATGAGCTTCATTCTTATGGGTCTCACGAGTTAGCTTTAATAGCCTTTAAAATGTAAGCTTTTTGTTATAGTCTCCTTTAGTCTTTTAGGAGTTAAGTATATTGCTTTAGGGGTCGCGCGGGCTTCCGCCTTGCTTAAAAATGGTCTTTTAGTGCGGCATACATATTCACCTTTCTATGTATGTTGTTTCTCTCTTAAGCAATTACACAACCAATATATATCAAAAACCAAGAAATAGGGCGAAAAGCAAGCATAGATTTAGAAAAGAACAATTAGAGCACAAATTTGAGATTAGACCGATTACCTTTGGTCTTCAAGGCTTCAAGAAATACCAAAAAATATTAAGCTTCAACAATTCACACCTCCTGCATATCATGCAAGAAACCAGATTTAAAACGCAAAAACAAAATCGACTCATCCAAATATTCAAATAATTTGATTGAGTATAGCACTTGAGAAATGGAATAGAATTACTAAACTCCCATTGAACAACAGTGTTCCATGATCCACTTAGAAAAAAAAGGATATGTGAGTGTTACCAACCTCATTTGTCGGGTATGAAAAATCAACATTTGTAAGCAAGCAACATCAGTGGTCACATAAGCTTCAGCATCTACAAACAACTTAGCAATACAAACATCAAAAACATAAGGCTTCGAGTTTCACTAGTTGGACAAACGGCAATAAGAACATCTAAACCAAACTGATAATGGGACCCAAGTAACTTGAAAAATTTATATCTCATTAACTAAAATATGAAGAAAAAAAAGAAATTTTGTCCAAACATGTAGGTGACCAGATAAAATTCAAGAGAGAATCAATCGAAATCAGTCACCAGATTTTAGAGTTAATATGCTGTTGTAGGGCAATCATATTTTGTCCAAACATGTAGCTAATTTTCAAGAGAGAATGAACCGAAAATATGTGACAGAAACTTAAAGTATACATCAACTTAAACAAGTACCTGGTTTGCTAATTTTCTGTAGGTCACAAGCCACAAGATCATTCCCCATTGTAAGATGTGAGTTGTGGTGCATGCCTATAACTGAGAAATAATAAAAGACTTGTGAATAGAAGGATACAACTGAAAGTTATGTAGTAGATTTTTACTTGCCTTTCTGCAGGACACATCATTCCCCATTGTAAGATGTGAGTTGTGGTGAGCGTGTCTTGGTTTTGCAAGTTTTCCTTTCACAGTATAAAAAATAAACTAAAAAAACCAGCTAAATCTCATAAAACAACATTAAAAACCATAAAATTACCTTCAAGTTCAGAAACCAGAGGAACCATGACGATCTAAAAAATAAACTGTAAAACAATTTAACTATTAATGACAGCAGTAAAGTAATAACTACCTTTCGTTTTACTGTTTTCCAACCCAAATAGACCCGTTTTCATGCTTCAAAAAGCCCTCTACTTACACTATTGGAACTCATTGGTATATCTTCCATTTGCCACAAGATGATCATGTCATCCGCCATCTTCCTGTGAAAAGATAGACAAACAACAAGAAGCTATAGTTTAGAGGTGAGTTAAATGTCCGAGAAACTAGAGAATGAACTAATCATACCCAATTTTACACTTAAGATGTACGCTTGGTCGAAGAAGAATGGGTAATTTAAACCAATATTTTGAATAAAACATCAGGCTCTTAACTCTTAAGTAAGCAATTAGGTCTTGTACAGGCGCATGCCAATGGGCAATTGTGTTATTGAGAAAACCTCACAAAAATAACAATATTACAGGTTAAATACGAACGATATTTAAAAAATCATAAAATAAAAAAATTAAAACCCGATAAAAACAAAAATAACTAAACTAATATGGAGTTGCCAAGGGTGACAATATTTAAGGTTAAATGACTTTAATCCGAATCCGCAACCGTGTGGTGCATCAAACCTCGGAAAAATCAACAAAAAACCTTAATGCAAGCACTGTGGGTATTCGCGCACATTTTGAAATTAACTCTGATAATAAGCAGCGGAGAATTGGACGATCTATGAAACTTTCTTTCGTCCCAAAACAGAACACAAAGTAACTCCTGTATCATCAAAGTCAACTAAGTCAAATAAACTTACATTAGCATATATTATTTTGTCATAAATTAAAATCATAAGAAAGGAGTAACAACTGCGATTATTACTCTCTAAGCACATTAAAGAAGTCATCATAAGGCAAGTTACAACATCTTTGATTTGTTAGATTACCAAAAAAAATGCATATGAAACTAGTTATATGAAGACTAGTCTCATAGGATGTTATGAAAGTAGAGGAATATGTCCTCATACCACTACAAGTACCAACGATAGGACCAAACAAAAACACAAAAAATTAATGTGTGTGTATAATGGGATTGTTTTTAAGGTCTACTTTTGGAAACTAAGGAAAAAAGAGAATACTAATAATAAGGTAGACAATTATACAAGTTACCTTGTTAAAAGTCATACGTTAGCAAAAGCACTCCAGATTGAGTTTACTAAGTGAGAAATAATGAAAAAGTAAGGAATGACCAAGTCGCATCATAGTAGATAAACAAGTAAAGTAAACTTAAAACAATAGGTAATGGAAAAAATTATATTTACCTCCCACTGTACAAGGGCAGTGTCATCATTAATGAACTTTAACACATAGTGATTCCAGGAAGTTCTTGACTTATTGTAAAAATCGCTAGGCATTAGTCAGGCGGCGAGGTAGGGACTAGGGATTAGTCGAGATTAATCGGGATTAATCGGAATTAATCGGATTGGTTTTTTCATATATAATTTTTAGTTTTTTATATAA
>BJCM01061707.1:0-20825 GCA_018326385.1 Flaveria bidentis
TTGGGCCGAACCGGTTTGGGCCGAACCGGTTTGGGCCCAACCGGTTTGGGCCCGAACCGGTTCCAAACCAACCCAAACCGGTTTGATAGGTTTGGGATTTTTGGTTTTGAAACCGGTTTGGACCCGAACCGGTTTCGGGCCAAACCGGTTTTGACCAAATTTGACCAAACCGGTTTCGGTTTGGCACCCGAACCGGTTTGGGCCGAAAAACCGGTTTGTACATGTCTAGCTCCAAGCCGCTAATAACGTTAAGTGTTCCTTAAAATCAAATAGTTGTTTTGTCTTTTTAATAGTAAGGACTAAAAAAATAAATTATTCAAACTTTTTTATTAAATTAAAAGGACTTTTTCTGTATGATACTTAGAAATCCTCCAACACATTTTGACAATCACTAACCACCACCATCGCCACCACCATCGCCACCACCATCGCCACCACCATAACGTCGACACCACTAGCCACCCCAACACCACCACCCCTTAACTATTAACACCATCACCACCATTGCAACCACAAACCACTACCCCCTAACATCATCACCACCACTATCACGTTCACCACAACACCACCGCCACCCTAACACCTTCTGGCCCTAGAACACAAACCAAAATCACCATAAACTGCCACCACAAAACTACCGTTGTCGAAAATCGCAACCAACACCCACCACCACCACCACCATCACCACTGGTAACCACCATCAAAATCAAACCTTAATCGAAACATAATCTACCTTAGAAGTCAATTAGTTCAAGAAAGAACACAACAATAAAGATCCATCATAAACTTCATTCAATTTGCCTCAATCTCCACACTTGCCACCGTAGACCTGCTCAAAATTTGTTCGTTTAAGAAAAAACCCAACACTAAAAACCCTAAACCGATTTGGGTTGCGATAGTAGTGGTACGGATGATGAAAATGATGGTGGTGTCGGAGGGACTGTGGGGGTGGCAGTGGCGGTGGACCGAGTGGGTGAGATTCAAGAACCTGCACCCATCTGAACTTCCACAATTCAAATCAAGATCGGCGACTTGAACAACCGATGGTGAAAATTGTGACAGTGGTGGTTGGTGATTATGATGTTACATGTGGTTGCAGGCTTGTGGTGGGTAGTGGTGGGTGGCGAGGATGATGATGATATGGGTGATGGTATTTGATGATGATGATGGATGAAGAAGATGGTTATATGACAACAATTTATTTATTTTGTTTACGTCCTCCAACGTAGATAAATTACAAAATTAGTCCTTTATATGATCAAATTGCCTCTATATTAAATAGAAAAACATAACGTTGTTAGTGGTTTGGAGTTAATTGAGATTAATTTCAAACCACGTGAAGTGAAATCTTGATTTTAAAACATTTGGAGAAAGCCATTATTTTGACCCAACCAAAAGGATCATGAAATTGATTTTAGTTATTTTTTTCATACTATAATACAAATTAAGTATTTCGATATGATATTTTTAATGGTAAGTTTACCAAGCTCTTTCTCTTGTATTTTCTACTTTATGTCTTATTTATATGATGATGATATTAAACACTATAACTTAATTTAGACAGATCAAAACATAACAGAAAATATTAAAAAAATAAAAAACAAACAAAGTCACTAATCTAGGTTTAAAAAATGCCAGAGAAAAACTTTAGAAGCAACACCGCACAAATTCAGTATTAACTCTTGCACTTAATGTTAATTTTCTTACTCTAATAAAAGAATAAACGGGAGTGCCACATGTTATCACTACAATCCTCCTCAACAAATTTTTCACGCATTTCTCTCCTATTAAATAATTATCTTAATTACTAATATTGTTTTAATAATTTTAATATTTAATAAATTAAGAAATAAATCTATTTATTAAGTTTGTTTCTAAATAAATTAATACTTTTAAAAAGTCATTTTTTAAAACAAAATTAAGCAAATTTGGGAGTTGTAATAAGATTTTTTTAAAATGTATTTTTATGCGATTTGTTTTAAAACAAAATGTTTATTTAAAAAAATTAAAAATAATATTTTAAAAAGTTGATATCATTGTTTTATTATTTATAGTCATTTCTCATACGAAATTTAAGTTATATCATATCTTAAAATATCATTTTATAATTAATAAATTTATTATATTAATCTTTTATTTATTCAATCTGTGTAATACACGAGTTTACTAAAGTTAGTTAGTAATATATCCTTACTTCAATAATCTTTAAAATTTAATCATGTTTGCATGTTGTCATTAGTTGTAACTAGTATTATAATCCTCGCGTTGCGGGCGGGCGTAAAATGACATAAAACTAATATCAGAAATTAGTTGCGATTCGCAAACCGGGGTGTTGAACGGGCCTAAAGCCATAACAAAATGAACAAAATGTTATTGTGAATGTGTGTGTTGATGAGGAAGTTGAAACCGTCCATAACATACGAAATTTTATATAAAAAATGAATGTTGTTGATGATCTGCCCATTGAAGAGGACATTGAAGCCATTGATAACGTGCTTCGTTTTTTTAATGAAAAACGAAACTCTGACATCGATAATAATTGTCTGCATATGATTTGTAAAAAAGCAATACATTATGTTATAATATTTATATGATGTATAGAAATAGAAACCTATAGATAAACAAATGAAAAAACCAAGAGATAAAACATAAGTACAACTCCATTAAGCATATGTACAATACCATATGCATAGAATAGTTTGTAATTAGCATTATATAAAAGTATTTTGAAGTTTTGCAAGACAAACCAACGCGATTGGTATGATTTTAGAAACTCTAGTTAGCAATAAAAACAGTTTGATTTACGATTTTTTTTAAATAATTGTTGGTTTAGTTGTTTGGGATTGGTATTTGAAAGACTATTATAGTTTTAGAGTAAATAATTATTTTAGTATTCGTGGTTTGACGAAACCACGGTTTCAATTCAATAGTTTATTTATGACACTGAGAGTACAATAGTTTTAATATTTGTTTCAATTTCAACCCCACGCCACTAACTTCGTCAAAATTTTTTGTTAAATTAATATGAAATGCAAGTTTATCCTTATGATTAAAAATCTAAATAATAAAAACACAAAACCCTAATCAACTTTCTCTGTCTCTAAACACATGTAAATAACACATTCATGAACCCCACAGTTGCAATCCGATGGCCAAAGCCCCACCACTGCTCGCCGCCTCCGGCGGCAGAACCCTGCTTACGCACGCTGCCATTGTTTGGTTCATAATACTTGAATATGTAGTTAACATGTCACAAATACATCAATTAAAACTATCCAAACCAAACTATGAACACTCCTCAGACCACCGATCGAATTACAAGATCCTCATAACAAGTGCTACAAAACTCTAACATACGCATGATTCTAATGATGTATGATCAACTTAGGGACTGTTTGACAACTTTTGAATGATTAAGTGCTGAACCAATAAGAGTTATGAACCATGAAGTGCTGAACCATTAAGAACTAGTATATTATTTAACTATTTTAAATGCAAATGTCTGACCAATTCATATAATATATCTTAACCTTTAGCATTAGACCTCTTAACCATTCAGTATCAATAAAATGTTTAACCATTCAGAGGTAAATGCTTTAACCATTGAGACATGTGCTCGCGAAACAAACAGTCTAAACATTTAATGTTTAACCATTTAAACATCTGAACCATTAAAAGACTGCTAAACAACCCCTTAGTCTTGATGCAAAAAGTCTTACCGATATACCATGCATTTTTACAAAAACTCATTTCACAACTTTATGTTTTCCAAAAAGTTACTTTGAAAACAACCTATGTGAGTGTTTGAGATTGTTTCTTGAATTTTTTTTTTAATTTTTAAAAAGAATATTAGTTGAAAAGAGATGAAATTATGTTTGGATAGAGATGAAAATATGAAAAGAAAGAATTTTTGAAAAATTATAAATTCTAACTTCTCAAAACTTTTTTTAAAAAATTAAAAAAAAAATTAAATAAACAATCTCTAACATTACCTGTGTTTTCCGAATCACTTATTTTCTCATAACACGAACACGATATACAAATAAATAAATCATGATTATTAGAGAAACTGTGTGTGAAAACATGAATAATTGACTAAAAGCAGAAAAAGATCCACATTATCACTCCTTTATAAACTCTCATTGTCACTCAAAATCTCCAACTTCAACCATTCAATCTGCAATAATAATATTCTCTTCCATTCGGCTGATTCCCTCACCTCTATAACCTAAATCACCATCGTCATCTTCATCATCAATCGATCTGTTTTTGTGGCTCTCTGAAGAATCTCACCTGTTTCTCCTCTTTCCTCCAACCGCAGATCTCTATTTCACAGGTATTCGTTGATGAAATCTACACTACTGATTGTGTTCGTCACTTTCGATTCCGTACCGCCAGTTGTTTCTTCGGTGTTTTCATGTTCGTGTGTTACTTTGTTTAATGTTATTGTTTATTGATTAACGATTAGTCGATTACTGCTGGTTTTCATCGGTTTAGTGTTCGCTTGTTTGAAGGCTGGTTGTTGATTGAATTGTTCTAGGGTTTAATATAGGATCTGAATGGATTAGCGCGTGAATATGAGTACTGAATAGTGAAAACTCAGGATTACTCGATTTTTTTATGTTTGGTGTTCATACGAAGATTGAAACAGTAGTAGTTGACCCTTTTTCTATGATATGAACTGATTGCGGAACAGGTTAACATGTTTTTTTCCTTTATGATGTTCATTTAAAAGCATGATATGCATGTTTGAGTGTGATCGTGGAGCTCATAGTTTGGAGTTGGGTTTTCAAAATGATTAATTGGTGAAACATCATAATCAGATAGCTAATTTAGGTGATTATTCATTTATCTCATTATCAGGTTCTTTTGCTGCTTCTCCAATTCTAATCATTTTGATATTAAATACTACAAAATCACAATTGTAATAAGTTTTTCGAACACTCTAAACTAATTATAACTTCCCTTTAGAGTTCCTGTAAGTGTATTGTCCTAATATTGTCTACTTAGGAATCTGAGTGGTATGAAAGGTTTGATTTTGCAGGAAAGGGGGAAAACAGGAAATGGAGTGGACAAGTTAGAAGCAGCTGGTTTGAAAGAAGTAGGGGAAGATGGGTTTCAGTCCCTTAGTTTCGTTTTGTCGTCCAGTGGAAAATGGTGTGTGGGCAACAGCAATTGACAATGAATTTGGGGCTTACACACCCTGTGCAACAGATTCTTTGGTCATTGGTATTTCCCATTTGGTCATTTTGGGAGCTTGCATATACAGGATATGGGTCATAAAGAAGAATTTGAAAGTGCAAAGGTTCAAACTAAGGTCAAATATCTACAATTATTGGCTGGGGTTATTGGCTTTTTACTGTGCTGCTGAGCCTTTGTTTAGAATGGTAATGGGCATTTCTGTTTATAATGTTGATGGAGAGACTGGTCTTGCTCCATACGAGGTTTGTTTCTTTTTGTATACATTTTCTTGAGCATGCCCTTTTGTTCTAACCTACATCCGTGGTGAAATTGTTAGAAAAAAAAAGACTGGATATTTTTTTCAAATGTAATGTAAATTTTATTGTATATTTGGGAATTAGATATTCTGACCTTACTATGTTTCCAATTTATCTATTATGCAGATCGTCACCTTACTTATAAAGGCTCTTGCATGGTGTTGTATGTTGATCATGATCGGTCTTGAAACAATTGTTTATGTTTATGAGGTTCGCTGGTTTGTGAGGTTTGGTGTCATTTATGCTTTGCTTGGGGATGCAGTGTTGTTTAATCTTGTGCTTTCTGTGAGCAAATATTACACTAGGTTTGTTTATGCCCCTTGAATATGCTTGCATATAATTAATATAAAATAAAGAATTATATAGCAAACTCACCAATCTATGATTGAGCTTGTTCCTTGCAGATTTGTTTTGTATCTCTTTGTCAGTGAGGTTGCCATACAGGTTAGATGTTCTTCATGCTATATAGTTTTCCCTTTTGTTTTGTAACTCAGTTGATGTAGTTTTTAACTTATTGTGCTGTTTTTCTTTTCATTTTTAAGTAACAATAATTACCCTAGTTTAAATACCACTTACACAAGCAGATTTTATAATAGTGATTAATGATATCCTTATGAATATAAACAGAGGTTTCCATAATAAAGATTGTAGTTTCATGAGATATGTGTGAATTAAACCTTATAATTGTATTTGTATTGAGTAATTGTATGTTTAGGGTTACAATAGAGGGTCCTTTATATAGAGGACAATATTACATAATTAACCCTAAACTATTCACTAATAATAACCTAGTCTAATATTCCCCTGCAAGCTAAGCTCGGGAGAGATTAAACTTGAAATCTAAAAAAGCATAAAAATAAAAATAAGTAAAGTAAATTATTGGTCTTGTTGTTTGTCGTTGCAATCGCCGAATGTGTGAAGCACCGGTTGTTCTTCTCCGGTTATCGCGTTGTATGCGATGTGAGTTTGAAACTATTGTTGTCTTTATCCCTTGAATCTTCTTGCGTATCTCCACACCTAAAACTTTTGCATAAAGGTGTGCCACCGTTGTATAACGAAACCACTATTGTATAGCAGCAACAATGAAGATGAAGCATCACGTTGTATGCGATGATATGTTAAGATTGAAAAGGAGCAACGAAGATTGTATGTTGTGTGCAGCGGCTAAGATTAGGGTTTAGCGACGGCTAGGATTAGATTTAGTGAGGGCTAGGGTTAAGGGTTTAGTCACGGCTAGGGTTAGGGTTCGGATTAAGTGACGGCTAGTAAGGTTTGGCGTCAGCTAGGGTTAGGGTTTGGCAGCGACGGCTGCGGTTGTGTGAAAGGAAAAAGACGGTGGCGGTTTGTATTCGCATGTTAAAGGTGAAGATGGTAGTGTTGATTATTGTAACGGAATCATCGGTAATGGATGATTGGACAGCGCGGCGGCGGCGGCCGGCCGCCCTGATTAGGGTTCCGGCGAGAATCGAGCCTTTCTGGCTCTGATACCAAATTAAATCTTATAATTGTATTTGTATTGAGTAATTGTATGTTTAGGGTTACAATAGAGGGTCCTTTATATAAAGGACAATATTACATAATTAACCCTAAATTATTCACTAATAATAACCTAGTCTAATAGTGTGTAACAATCTAGCAACAAAAAATGAAGAATGTCACCCCTTAACTTAGTTTCTACTTATTTCAAGCCTACTTTGATTTTCACTATCAATAATTGAAATACAAAATGATTGTAGTGTGTTTGGATTGTAAACTAGTCTATTGATAGCTAATATATAATATGTTTGTATTCTTTGATCTAGGTTCTATTTGGTCTATGCTTGCTTGTCTATCTTCCTACTTTGGATCCTTATCCGGGCTATACCCCGATACGGGCTGAGTCTTTGGATGATGCTGAATATGAAGAACTTGCTGATGGGGAGCAAATTTGTCCTGAGAGGCGTACCAACATTATTTCTAGTAAGTTTACTAATCTTGTTTGTTAGAAACTTATGTACAAAAGCTATTTATTATAACTTGTTGATGATATGGCTTATTTATCCTTTAGTTATAAATACAAAGCAACATATCAACTATATTATCATGCTTTGTTGCATCTATTTACATAGTATTCATTCATTATCACCTTTTGATGACATACTTTAGTTCATCTATTTATGATATATTTTATTGTTTCTTTTTAGGTATTTTCTTCTCTTGGATGAATCCACTCATGTATCTGGGATACAAAAGACCTCTTACCGAAAAGGATATATGGAAACTGGACACCTGGGACCAAACAGAAACACTAAACAATAGGTATGCTATTGTTTCTGCTTACAAAGTTTTTTAAGTGATGAGATTTAAACTTTTGTTAGTATTATACTTAAGGATGAATTTATGTTTTTGTCATTCAGATTTCAAATATATTGGGCGGAGGAGATCCGTAAACCTAAACCATGGCTTTTAAGGGCTTTACATCGTAGTCTTGGAGGAAGGTTTGTACAATGACATTTTGTTACAAAATTTGCATGTTACGAATATTTTCACTAAGAATGTGAAAGTCTGAACATACCAATTTTGTTTGCTTATAGGTTTTGGTGGGGAGGCTTTTGGAAGGTATCCTATGAATATTTCAGTTTCGAGTTCATTGATTTTTGCATAGTTTAAAATCTCACATGTTATTATTAGTTATAGCAACAACTTCATAGCTGATTTACCATATAAAATAAATCCATCAGAATAAGCTTTGATGGAAATGATGAATTTTGACTTTCTGGCAAGTCGCACATAGTGTTATATGGACATTTTCGAACTCAATGTCTCATATTTGAATCCTTGTCATTGAACCAAGCAATGAACATCAGATAGTATAAAAATAACAATGTTCTTGGGTTTGTAAATAACACACTAAGCATCAATGCCAAATTTTTATTCTAATACTGTTCTTCCTTTTGCCATTTGTAGATTGGCAATGATCTTTCTCAGTTTGTTGGGCCACTGATTTTGAACCAACTATTATTGGTGAGCTAGATATCTTGTTTTTAATCTCCGTATCTAAATTATTAGTTTCTGTGATTAAGTAGCTCCAATAATCCTGTTGTAATTATTTATGATTTTCAGTCTATGCAAGAACGCGGTCCAGCTCAAATTGGTTACATATATGCATTCTCAATTTTTGTTGGAGTGGTACAAGTCATATAACCTTCTCTTTTTGTTAGTAATGTTCTTAAATAATACAAAGATCCGTATGACATCCACACATTTTGTAACGATCGGATCACATAATTCACATAATTCTCATGATATTACAATCAAATGTTGGGGAATTTGTTTGTGGCAAGTGTAATGATAATCAAATAACTTAGATACGTTTATTCATATCATGTATGGAAATCAGGTTTAGAAGTAATATTTTGACAACATAACTAAAACTTACAGTAGGTTGTATGTTTGATTGATTTTGTTTGTATTATGCACCTTTTAAGATAAAGTATGGTTCCTTTCCCAACTTCACTTTTAGACTTGCCCATATTTCAAGGCTTTGAAATCACTCAACTTCTTGGAATCATACCACTCCATATCACCATTATAATTTCAATTGAAATTCTTTTGGTCTTTTTAGTAAATCCATTTACATTTAAATATGCTCATAACACTAAAGTCACCAACCAAAAGGAAATCTATCTTTTGAATTATCACATTTTTAGTGAAATTTAGCAACCCCCTGGTTTATTTTCCTCTCTTCCAATTTCGGGCTCTAATAGATTTCAGTTTGATTTGGTTCCTCACATAAGAAATTGCACGATACTACCTTAAACATCTTTCCATTACATCATTTTAACTTCATTTTAAAGTTTAAAGAGTTATTGAATTAGGTACTTGGTGTGCTATGTGAAGCTCAATATTTTCAAAATGTCATGCGTGTTGGATTCCGCCTCCGTTCAACTCTGGTAACTACTTCACTCTCATTAAGTGCAATAACTATTTGTTTCTTAAAATCTCACAAAACTATTGGGAAAGAGAAAGAGAGACACGCCTTAATTCTTATATGCC
This sequence comes from Flaveria bidentis, assembly GCA_018326385.1. NCBI lineage: Eukaryota > Viridiplantae > Streptophyta > Magnoliopsida > Asterales > Asteraceae > Flaveria > Flaveria bidentis. Next base: position 9,534 of record BJCM01061707.1, read on the forward strand.
TTTCTTCTGGTATCCTTTATTTACTTTTTGAGTCTATTTGTATTTCAGTTAATGCTGAATCAATCTCTTTTATTTTAAATGTTATCTTTTTCTTTTTCTTGCTTTTATTTGAACATATGGTTTCTTTGAAGATTGCTGCAGTTTTTCGGAAGACTTTAAGGCTAACCAACGAGAGTCGCAGAAAAATTGCATCCGGGAAGATTACCAACTTGATGACAACTGATTCTGAGTCCCTCCAGGCATGTTCAATTAGCATTTATGTTCTTTTGAGTCTGAAGCATCTTTTATCTACTTTTTAAAATTTGTGTTTATAAACACTTAATGTGCCAATATGATTAAAAAAACTATATTGCGTAATCTTAATATGATATAGGTTTTATGCGTTAGAAACACTTTGGCGAATTTCATCCCACTTGACATCTAGAGATTAAACATAACTGGATTCAACCCGTCATTGGTAATTGGGATTAGATTGCCACCATTAAATAGACAATTTTGTTGAAATCTGGCAGGATCTTATAGTGTTGACTTAGGGTGATGAGAATGGGGCATGCATTCTCTATAGTATGAACATATCTTATAAGAGGTCAACAAGTGTAAGGCTATTAATTTAAAATTATTTTAATGAATTATTTATATTCATGGCCTTTTCCACAGCAAGTAACCCAGTCACTTCACACTTTGTGGTCTGCCCCTTTCCGTATTATTATCGCTTTGGTTCTTCTCTACAAACAATTGGGCGTCGCCTCGATCCTTGGTGCATTATTGCTAGTCCTCATGTTCCCCATTCAGGTACAATGACATTCATACAAACATACATTTTTAATATATGTGACGTCCATTCAAAACATGCTTATCTTTTGTAAACAGACGTTTGTTATCAGTAATATGCAAAGAATGTCCAAGGAAGGACTTCAACGAACAGACAAGAGAATAGGTCTCATGAATGAAATCTTAGCAGCCATGGATACTGTCAAGTTTGTTTTCCTTTTTCCTTCCAAGCTTTTTAATTTTCCCTTTACAATACCAACTTCTGTTAACAAAACTATTTTTAAGAAATTAATGATCATTCTAACTTGATTTAATTTATGTTTCAGATGTTATGCTTGGGAGAATAGTTTCCAAGGAAAGGTCCAAAGTGTTAGAACTGATGAGTTATCATGGTTTCGGAAAGTACAAATGCTAGGAGCGGTATGTTGCCAAACAAATATTATGTTACATGAAATATTTCTAAACGATTTTATGGTTAAGTTACAAGGCTAAATGATCTCAACTATTGTTAATCATTGTATTGCAGTTGAATACATTTATATTAAATAGTATTCCAGTGGTGGTCATTGTGGTTTCATTTGGGTTGTTTACATTACTTGGAGGAGAGTTGACACCTGCTAGAGCCTTTACATCACTCTCGTTGTTTGCCGTGCTACGCTTTCCACTCTTCATGCTTCCGAATATGATTACTCAGGTTTTGCTCGATAAATCAATCAATTAATTTATTTTTCTTTCATTCCAAGTTTCTATATCTCATATAAGTTTATTTGTAGGTTGTAAATGCCAATGTGTCCTTGAAACGTTTGGAAGACCTTCTTTTAGCTGAGGAGAGAGTTCTTCTTCCAAATCCACCTCTTGAACCGGGTCTTCCAGCTATCTCAATTAGGAATGGACACTTTTCATGGGATTCAAAGGTATACTTTTTAACTTTTTTTTAAAGTGTTACAATGCATTTGTTCATTTACCCCCTTTTGTTTACTTGTTGCAGTCAGATAAACCTACATTGTCAAACATAAACTTAGATATACCAACGGGTAGTCTGGTGGCAATTGTTGGAAGTACAGGGGAGGGAAAGACATCACTTGTGTCTGCAATGCTTGGAGAACTTCCTCCACTTGGCGACTCACATGTTGTTATCAGAGGGACAGTTGCTTATGTCCCACAAGTCTCATGGATTTTCAATGCAACGGTATGTGATGTGGTAGATTTTTGTTAATTTCATCATTATGTTGAATTTAGATGTGCCAAGATAGACCAGTTGGTAAACGGGTCAAAAAGGGTTTGGGTCAAATCAGAAACTTTTATTATACCTGGTGAAACATGTTGGGACAAGTTGATATGAAAGTACCTTTGTCCATTTTATATAAGTATTTTTTGTATTAAATACGGTTACAATAATAATAACAAAAACAATTGAGTAGGCTAATACATCTATATACACTTTGGGCAACTTTCTATCCATTTGGCCTACTCCCGTCTGAGCTGTTTTTTCAATTGACAAATTTGGCCTGTTAGGATGAAAACATATCCTGAATCAACCAGTTCATAAGTAAATGAATTGGATATGCCACTCTAAGTTTCTCGTTCTAGTATGATTGTAATCATCAATATACTGAATATTTAAAGTGCTAGTCAGGTCTCATGGGTTGACATTATATTGTATTCCAGGTACGTGACAACATATTGTTTGGATCCCCCTTTGAACCTGCAAGGTATGAAAAGACACTTGATGTAACTGCATTGCATGATGACCTGGAAGTGCTTCCTGTAAGTGCCACTGTGTTTCATCAAAGTTTGAGGTTTTATAATACACCTTCAATCTTTAATTATATATTGTACGGTGTTTGTGGTAGGGCGGTGATCTTACGGAGATTGGTGAAAGAGGGGTGAATATTAGTGGAGGGCAAAAGCAAAGAGTTTCTATGGCTAGAGCTGTATATTCTAACTCAGACGTGTACGTGTTTGATGATCCTTTAAGTGCTCTGGATGCTCATGTGGGCAGACAGGTATATTTACATAATTACCCCTAGCTTTAAGCACTTGATCATATGACCAACTTATTATAATTCAAGTCACGGTAATTGGTCTAGTGTGGAATATGAACATATTTTAATTACCAGGTATTTGAGAAATGTATCAAAGAAGAGTTAAGAGGAAAAACACGAGTTCTAGTTACAAACCAGCTACATTTTCTTTCACAAGTAGATAAGATCATGTTGGTCCATGGAGGCATGGTGAAAGAGGAGGGATCCTATGAGGAACTCTCACAGACTGGTGTACTCTTTCAGAGACTAATGGAAAATGCAGGAAAAATGGAAGAATATGTGGAAGAAGAAGAAAAAAATGTTGATTCTGATTCAAAGCTATCAAAACCTGTTGCTAATGGTGAGTTGGTTAAAGATTCTGATAAAAAGAAAGAAACCAAATCTGTTCTTATCAAGCAAGAGGAACGGGAAACAGGTGTTGTCAGCTTCAATGTTTTGAAAAGGTAAGACACTTCTTATTTTCTAAATTTTGACCAATTTTAGATATGCATGGAAAGTAGGAATTAGTTATTTTCTTTTGTCTTTTTTTTCAGGTATAAAGATGCTTTAGGAGGGTGGTGGGTTGTGGCTATACTGTTTGGGTGCTATGCAGCAACAGAAACTTTAAGAATACTGAGTAGCACATGGTTAAGTATTTGGACAGATGAAAGCACTCCAAAGATCTACAGTCCACTATTCTATAATATTGTCTATGCACTTCTATCCCTTGGTCAAGTATGTTTCAAATCAGTTTTATTATTGCATGGGTTGATTTACAATTATTCCAAACTTATGGATTTATAAAAGTGGTTTACAGGTTTTGGTGACATTGGGAAATTCCTATTGGTTGATCATGGCAAGTCTTTATGCAGCTAGAAGGTTGCATAATGCTATGCTTAACTCCATATTGAGGGCTCCTATGGTCTTTTTCCACACCAACCCACTTGGTCGTATTATTAATAGATTTTCAAAAGATCTTGGTGATATAGATCGAAATGTCGCCCCATTTGTCAACATGTTTTTGGGCCAAGTATCGCAGCTTTTGTCAACCTTTGTTCTCATAGGATTATTGAGCACCATGTCTCTATGGGCTATCTTGCCACTTTTGTTGCTCTTCTACGCAGCTTATCTGTATTATCAGGTATATAAGGTCTACATGTATATATATTTGTAGAGGTGGAAAATGGACGGGTCAGGCGTGCGGGGTCACAAGTCAAAATAGATAATTTTGGTCAATGTCAAAATGGGCCTGGTTGGGTTGTGTTGACCCAAAATATATTTAATTACTAATTACCGTGTTAAATATGATCAAAAAAATATATATATATATATATTACTACAATATTAATCTAATTTTTTTGCATAAGGAGCTTAGGAGGTTTTATGCCCCAAAGATGCAATTAAATGACTTGTGATTTGCCGATTTGACCCCTTTCATTTTTTAGGTATGCTTTTTAACTTGATTTTTTTCCAAAGCGACCAATTTATCTGAACTTTCTTTTTACAATTATTTATTCGGTTATTGGCTTTTTTAGAGCACTGCTCGTGAGGTAAAGCGAATGGATTCCATCACTAGATCTCCTGTGTATGCACAGTTTGGGGAAGCACTGAATGGTCTGTCTACCATTCGTGCATATAAAGCCTATGATCGAATGGCCAAGATTAATGGGAATTCCATGGACAATAACATCAGGTTCACATTAGTCAACATGGGTGCGAACCGTTGGCTTGCAATCCGTTTAGAAACGGTTGGAGGCCTCATGATTTGGTTAACAGCAACTTTTGCTGTTATGCAAAATGGCAAAGCAAGAAATCAAGAAGCATTTGCATCCACCATGGGTCTACTTCTAAGTTATGCATTAAATATTACAAGTTTATTGACAGCAGTCCTTAGACTTGCAAGTTTAGCAGAAAATAGCTTGAATGCTGTAGAACGTGTTGGTACTTATATTGAATTACCTTCCGAGGCTCCTCCTGTAATTGAAGATAACCGCCCGCCCCCTGGCTGGCCTTCATCAGGATCTATAAAGTTTGAAGATGTTGTTCTACGCTATAGGCCTGAACTTCCTCCTGTGCTGCATGGTTTGACTTTTTTTATTCCTCCTAGTGATAAGATTGGTATAGTGGGAAGAACAGGGGCTGGGAAATCCAGCATGCTCAATGCTTTATTTCGGATTGTGGAATTGGAAAGAGGAAGAATTATTATTGATAATTGTGATATTGCTAAGTTTGGATTGACTGATCTTCGCAAGGTTCTGGGTATTATACCTCAAGCGCCAGTTCTCTTCTCAGGTACATCAAAGCTGCTAGTAAAATTAAATAGCACTAGAGGTGGTAAAATTAGTCGGCCAAGTGGGTTAGGGAAGGATAAGATGAGAGGGTCAGAAAAGGTTATTCCGGAACCCGTAACAGAATTTCCACAATCTCTAATGTCTGAAATATGATCATAAAAAACTATATTATTTAGTATCAGTCTAATATATTGAACAAAATGTTTTAGTAGGTTTTACGCACTAATGACGTATTTTGAGCTACTTACTACTAAGCTATTTCTTGTTTGACCCTTTAGAGGAAAATATGAATCCTGTTCAACTTTGTCAGCATGTTACGTGTTTCTATTGTCAAAATATCAACTGTGAGTACTATAATGGTTTTACTAACCATTTTTCAGAATTCCATTAACCAAGTTATAACTGAATTCAAAGTAGTTATCTGTTTATTTTAGCTTTACCTCAAACTAATAATTGCTAGTTGACAAAAAAGTAAACTACAATAACTTATCATTAAAGAAATATTGTACTTTTTTTCTGGGGCAACCACAACAGGAAATGTTATAACGATTTTGGGACGTCCTTAACTAATAAGGTGGCATTCCTTATGTATTTGTTTTCATTAACGATACCCTGCATTTTAAGTTCTTTTCCCTGAGTTAATAATATTGTTTCTTTGAAGGGACTGTGAGATTTAACCTTGATCCTTTCAACGAGCACAATGATCCTGATCTTTGGGAATCTTTAGAGAGGGCCCATCTTAAGGATGTTATCAGGAGGAATCCATTGGGTTTAGATGCTGAGGTACATATTCACTTCCTGTATCTTGTGTTTATTTTAAGCAAACTGTGTTATTCGTCTGAAGTTGCTATAATCAGTTTTTAATGACCAGACAAACAACTCATGCTTTCATTTCTTAGGAAAGTTCCACTGGCTAGATTTTATTTTACTTTTTTGTTGTAACAAAGGTGTCAGAGGCTGGGGAGAATTTCAGTGTTGGACAAAGACAATTATTAAGTCTTTCACGTGCATTGCTTAGGAGATCAAAGATTCTTGTTCTTGATGAAGCGACTGCTGCTGTTGATGTTAGAACGGATGCACTTATCCAGAAGACCATTCGTGAAGAATTCAAGTCTTGTACAATGGTCATTATTGCTCACCGTCTCAATACTATTATTGATTGTGACCGTATTCTTCTGCTCGATGCCGGTCAGGTATGTAAACATTTATAAAATGAACACTATATAACTAGTATGTTGGATACATGGATACGATCCCAAAACCTATTATTTCTAGTAAAGCAATTAATTAAACACATATACATGGGTGACCTTTAACCAATTTTTGCATTTGATGTGTTTCTTTTAGTTTAGGTTTGCCCATTTGACCCGACCCTTATCAATAGAATATAATGCAAATTGACACATGGTGCACACTTGCACTATAATATTGAAGTAAATTACCATTTCTACTAAAGCCAAATGTAGAATAGGACTGATATTGATACAAATACATAATATTGATTACAGATGCTACTAATAAATGATGATTGTGTTGAGTTTTTTAACCAACCAACTCGTATTCCTAATCTCGTGGAAAGGTCAAGCGTTTGACCTCGAGAGCCAAAGTGAAACTGTTTGATATGGTTGGGTTGACCAAGACATTGCCCAAAATTGTAAATTTTAGGTTTGCCCATTTGACCCGACCCTTATCAATCGAATATAACACGAATTGACCCATGTTGCATTATTAGGTTCAAATTACCATCTCTACTGAAGTCAAACGTATAATTTGACTTAAATTGGTACTAATACTGTTGATTACAGATGCTACTAATCAAAGATGGTTGTGTTGAGTTTTTTAACTAATCCGCCCTAATCTAATGGAAAAGGTCAAGTGTTTGACCTCAATAGCCAAAGTGAAACTTCTTGATGTGGTTGGGTTGACCAAAACACTGTCCAAAATTGCAAAAATTTTTTTTAAATAATTAGCATGTCGAATACGATCACAATTATTATATTATTAGTTTATTTCAGTAATACTTTAATTTTTTGGTTTTATGCGTTCAAACACACTTTTAGGTGACTTCCAATTAATAATTAAACCGGTCAAAATTGCCACCTCTGCATGATCCATTTCTTGATGACTGAACAAGGAGTTATTTGCTTTTAGGTTGTTGAGTATGGTGCCCCGGCTAAACTTCTGCAAGACGAAAGCACTGCTTTCTCTAAAATGGTTCAAAGCACAGGGGCTGCAAATGCACAATACTTGCGCACCTTAGCATTTGGAGCAGAAGGAGAGAAGGCAGAAAAGGTGGCCGTAGATGGTCAGAGGTGGCAGCTTGCCTCCACACGCTGGGCGGCTGCCGCCCGATTTGCACTTGCCTCTAGCCTCACTCCATCTCAAAACGACCTCACACAGATAGAAACTGAAGATGATAATAATATCCTCAAGAAAACAAAAGATGCAGTTGTAACTCTTCAGGGTGTTTTGAAAGGTGAATATGATAAAGATATTGAAGACTCACTTGAACGCGCCCAGGTCCCGAGAGATAGATGGTGGTCAGCTCTCTATAAAGTAGTCGAAGGTATGTTACTAACTACTCATATTATTTTGTTAAATTGTTATAATTTAGGGATGTAAATGAGTCAAGCCGATTGTGAGCTTTTGGAGATCGGCTCGCTAAAAGCTTGACTCGAGCCGCATTTAAATGAGCCCGAGCCCGAGCCCGAGCTTGAGCCCAAGCTTCATATATCGAGCTTGACTAGGCTTGCGAGCCTAAACAAGCTTATTATTGATATAACTTTTATTTGATATATAAAATATATGTTTACGTAATAATTATTTATTATATAATAAAATTATGATAAAAATATCTAAATAATATACTATATTATATAAATGTTATAATTATAATATATATATATATATATAAAAGTAATTATATGTGTATAATTTAATTAATTAATAATAAACAAGGAGACCTTGAGCTTGAAAACCACTCGTAAGCCGAGCTCGAGCTTTGTTTGGTTCGCTTATAACCTATAATCGGGTTTAAATCGTCTCCAGGTCTTTCGGTAATGGCCAAGTTGGGTCGGAACAAGCTTCAGCTATCAGAATACGGCTTAAAAGACGAATCGATTGATTGGGACCATGTTCAGATGTAGGATACGTGCTGCTTAAGTTAAGATCCATGCTGGTTCAGTGACTCTGGTTCACCATCTTAACCATGATTGTATTTTGAACACCAAAAGTTTTTCAACCGTAGTTTGTAACTTTATTAAATTCCATGTTTTTGCGTACTTTGAAACTAGATAGCCGATAGGTGGGATTTTTCTCTCTTTAAAGTTGTCAATATTACTTTTATAAAAAAATAATTTAGATTGGCATTTTGCTTTATAAATTTGCAATTCAAATTTGATCGTTTAAGTAAAGATTAAAGAATGTATTTATTTTTTTGTTATATTATATAAACTTGAATTATAATACCTCCGGATCTCAGACACAATCAAGTGTTGCAATTTCTGTGATGAAACAAAATTAACATGAAATTCGCAGGTTTTGTTTTGATCTAAAAATTGGTTCTGGTCAGTTTCAAAGATTATGATTTCACTAAACTTTTATTGTTTTATAAATAACTTGAATTTTAATTGTATGTTATTAGTAAGAAAAGATGGGGAAATTTTTCTTTAACGAATTGAATTTTAACATAAATTGTGGGTCTAGTTTTATCTAAATGAATTCAGGTCGGTTTTGGGTTTGTTTAATCTTTAAAACTTCAATTATATTACATTCAGATCTAAGGCACTATCTTAAAAAGTTCCATGTTCAATGTTTATGTTAAATAGATGATATTTGTGGTCGGTTTGTGAGTGAAGTGGTAACTCGTAATTGTATTTATTGGTAATAAATAGATAAAAACTTAAATAATTTAGATTAACTAGAACTAAAGGTTGGAAGTTATTCAAAGTTTACATACACTCTTTGTACAAATTTTATATAATAATATTAGTAGTTTTTGGTATTCTAACAACATTAGTAATGATCATACTTATAGAGAAACTTTAGCTTTTACCCACAACTGATCTATAATATTAATATAGATGAATTTAGTAATTCCTTTTATAATATTCTCGTGGTCAAATTCGGTTCTCACCCTTAAAAGCGATGTGTGTGACATAAACTTCACCATCTTAACAGTTAGTATTGTATTAGTGGGTTTGACATCCTTGAGTTTTCTTTAACAGGTTTTCGTATTCGTTAAAATAGATTCAACTTAAATTAAGCCAAGTGAATAAAGCTAGGAAGAATACATAGAGAATTTGTTGTTAGTGCTTCTAAGAATTGTTATGACCAAAGAGACGTGAATACAACAGAATTTACATTTACATGCATATATATGTAAGAATTCATGGAAGTTTTGTTCCAAATGAATATTATGAAGTAGTGAAGCACAATAGCTAACAACAAATTTTCATATTTATATCTATATCCACTCTAATAAATCAAAATAAGTTTTATTACTTGTCAGTCTCTAAATGCTGCTTCTATTTTAAATCCCTTAATTTTTGGATTTTGTAACCATTTTAAAATTTATTTTTTTATAAAAGTTTAATTTAAATGAATGAAATTTCTATATTAAAACAATTTTTGAATTTGAGTCATCTTTTAATGTTAACTTTTATATATTGAACAAATCTGTTAATTAATATTAATTTTAGAATTTGAAATTTAAAATCAACGCATTAAAATTTATCAAAATGACCTTTTATTTTGGACTGTTTATGTGTAATAACTAGGAGGTATACCGCGCTATGTCGCGTGTAACATCTTTTAATCGTATTTTTTAGGCGTATTGAATGCAATAACATGTTAGCTAATTTTACCGGGTGAATATAAACACATGCATAAAACAATCGACGTCTTAAGCTTGTAAAAAACATTAAACATATATAATAACCAAATATAGAAAATAAAATCAGAATATATATATATATATATACCCATGAATTTAGTTAGAAAAGAAGAGAATAAAATATGAAAAATGAAAAAGGGGAACCTCAAATTAAGATATTACGTTAAGTATTAAATTAAAACATAAAAGAAAAAAAAAACTAAAGGGAAAACAATAGATTTCAAATCTCAAAAAAGGATTCAAGCGACCAATCCAGCATAGTGCAATAGATTAATATAATAAATGATATAACCTTAAATTCAAACCCAGACCCTTATGTTGATGCATAAGGCAAAGAACACGAATCCAACAAGTTAGTTTGTTGTTTTTATTGAAAAAAAAAACATATATAATGTGGGATGTCATCGTGGCTAATCTCCCCTCCAAGTTCAGTCGATCCCCCCCCCTCCCCCGTCTGCGTTCGGTCGTCGCCCCTTCTCCTGCGTTGGTGGTGTGGTGATCAGCTACGGTGGTCGTCGGTGGCGGTGGTGTGGTAGTCAACTACGATGGTTGCTTCTCCTGTGCGACCCCCTTCTCCGGTCGTGGCTCCCCTTGGTGGCGGTGGCGGTGGTGTGGTGGTCAACTACGGTGGTCGCCCCTTCTCCTGCGCGACCCCCTTCTCTGGTCGTGGCTCCCCTTGGTAGCGGTGGTATGGTGGTCAGCTACGATGGTGTGGTGGGGGTGAATTGAAGGTGATTGTTGAATTGGGAGAAATAAAATTTGAGGGTCGAAATGAATGTGAATTTATGTGGGTCATCTTTGAATTTGGGTCAATCACATACTATCAAACAGTCAAGTTTCAGTCAAATGCAGACTTTAGTCAGAACTTTTAACTGTGTCAGCTTCTAACTCAGTCAGATATTACTGAGTCAGTTGCATAAACAACCCCTAAAAAAATATCCTTAGGCGAGTGGTATTGCTACGTGTACCATTAAAGACCGGTCACTTGGGCCAATTAGAACACATTGTAGATGTCGAACTTATAATCTATAAATCTATATAAAAGAAGTTTTTTTGCCACATGTTTTTCTGTTAACCCATCTTTTTGTCACATGTCATTCTTATACACATCATCATACAATTTTTCCTCCAAAAAGGTATTATTATAATTTAAATATTCAAATTAATTTCTTTCTCTTATTAAAAATCAGTTTTGTTAATTACTATATTTTCTCTCTTATTTAGTTTTTTTAAATCAAGCTATCTTTTTTAAAATAGATTTTATTAAGGAAATTAAAAATTACATCTTTTTACTAAAATAGAAATAATAAAA
>BJCM01061708.1:0-19051 GCA_018326385.1 Flaveria bidentis
CTGCTGCTGCTGCTGCTGCTGCTGCTGCTGCTGCTGCTGCTGCTGCTGCTGCTGCTGCTGCTGCTGCTGCTGCTGCTGCTGCTGCTGCTGCTGCTGCTGCTGCTATAAATATGAAACTTATTAATTTGAAAAGAAAGAATATGTTTGATTAGACTGAAAGTTGTAGGTTCATTAAGCGGCATTTCCTAAATTTATCCTCGGTTGCCTTATTGCTTCATCTAATTTGGACATTAACTCAAACAATTATTTCCAATGAGAAAGGACATTAATCAAGTCAAATCATATATTGCCTAGATTCGTCCCTCCTCTCAAAAAGCCTCTCTGAAAAATTATTTACTTTACTTTTTACTAAAACCAATATCTTCGTCGATTAATATATTAGTAAACAACTATAAATAATATAACGTCTATACCTGTAAAGAAAAGGTCAACTAATATGATTAATTTAATAATCTCACTATAAATTATATTATTTAATGAAGAGAAACATAACATAAAATTACTTCCAATTCCAATGTTAATGTAAATCATGTCACTACTAGAAAATAAGACTAATGTAACTTTTCAAAAGTAATTTTTTTAAATAAGTTGCATTTAACTCTAATGTAACTTCGCTAAACACAAATGTTGCATTTGAATATTTAATGCAACGTTTTTTATAAAAAGGTTGCAAAAAATATTAAATTTGCAATTTTTTTATTAAAAAGTTACAAATTGTAATAAAGATTGCAACATTTTTCTTAGAAGGTTACAAATTGTATTTATATATGTAACTTTTGACATGGTTGCATTATGAAAACAATATATATGCAACTATTTTTGAAAATGATATGTAGTCAAAAGTTAAATACGAAACTTATTTTAAAAGGTTGTGATGGATGGTTGGTTCATATTTAAAGTTTGAAGATATCAAAAAGCTATGAGTTAAAATGATATAATTTTAATTCAATTTTAAGATGCATGAGTGAATTTTAAATTGATTTTTATCTATTATGTGATTTCCGAAAGTTAAATTAACTTAATAGATTCTTTTATTATAATTTCTTAAATATAGTTTTCTAATTAAAAAAAATTATAAAGAGGAATTAATGAGAATTGTGATTTTCGTATGTAAGTGTGGTGTAGATGCCTTTGATTAAAAAATAAGTGATTAAAAATGACTAGGTTCACTATTGGAGTTATTTTTATTAATTAAGAAAACTTCTAATAAAAAGATTGTTTCTCCCTTGAATCGAACCCAGGTCATGTGATATGCAAACAAAAAACTTAACTACTAAACCATGGTCATTTGATTGTTGAAGATAGATGATTTTGTACCATATTTGATAAATTATGCCTGGTGTTTTTGTAGGTGATTATTATGAAATTCATTAGAGTTTATTAGCAATTTTTTCATAGGTAATTAGTCAAATGTAATGGTTTGTTCATGCGTTCACAAAGACTAAGATCATAATGCAACCAATAATGTGGTCTTATTTCACTGGATTACCTTGGTTACCTGACAGTCCAACCCTCTTGTAGGTCACAAGTTTGATTCTTACAAGGTCTTTTTACACACTCTTTTTAAATATAATTACTTTTATAATCACTAAGCATCGTTGCTTACTGTTTCTGCTAGCAAAAAAGGCCATGTTATTTGCTAGTTTGGTACAGATAGGTGACACAAACACTCTGGTAGGATACTGCTATTAATCTTGTAGGGCTGCTTGTTTTATCTTGAAGTGTTCGGTATGAACTTGAGCAAAGAACAAAGGGGCATAATGTTAAACAAGGTGGTTTAAATTTTACTGTGATGTTTATTTTGCTCGTTCTAGCTGCATTCTCTCTTGATGCTTAGTGTTGTAAATGGGTGTTAGATATGTTAATGTCTAGAATTCTGTTATACATTCGATTACTGAAACAACTGAGTTTAATAATTTGTGAAGTGATGGTTCTGTTCCATGGTATGATTTGGTATGAACTTGACAGATCTAATGGCATATAGTGTGATTATATGTTAAAAAAGCTTAGAATTCGGTTAAGAAGACCTATCATGATCTGGACATTTTAGTAGGGTTAAAGCAAACAAGTTCATTTTTCTTTTTTTTTATTTTGTAATTTATATTTATTTATGATGTTGTATTTAACAATGACAAGGTTATGTTGACCAAGACGATGAAAATGAGGATATAGACTTTATTACATCTGCAAGTAATGATGATGAGATAGAACGAGATGATAGCCATGATGATTTGGAAGACGAGGACAACACACTAGTTCAAGATCAATTACAACAACCCGAATTAGAAAAGGCAGGAGGTTAGCTTTAACTTCTTATATCATGTGTTTGGCTTTGTTATTGATTATATATTCATTTATATACATACATATATGTATATATGTATATTAAAATTTGATGTATGCTTGAGTTTAGAATCTAAAACAAAAAAAAGAGGACCAACAATGTTGCATCTTGTGCACACTCGAAAGGTTGATAAGCGAGAGGTCATTATATGTAGTGAATTTGGACAACCCGTGGGACCGATAACAAAGGAGAAAGATGTATTTAGACAATTCTCTCGATTTTTAGGTACGCTAGCTCGTAATCATAGTTATATACCATTGATTCATACTTCATGGAAGAATGTGCCATATAAAGATAAAATATGGGAGTATGTCTTGGTAAAGCTTTACATAGTTTTATTTCATTTATTTTTTATACTTTATTTTTAACTAATTTCTATCATCTTTAAAGGAAAAATACGATGTGCCCGATGCTGCTAAAAGTTGAGTTTTAAAGAGTATTGGACAGTTATATAAAGTCCACAAATGTAGGTTTAAGAAGAAATATTTTTATCAATATAAGGATAACAAAACAAGATGGAAGAACCGACCTAAAAACATTCCAGAAGATCATTTCTCATAGCTATTGAGGTTATGGAACATAAAGATGTGAAGGTAATTTTCTAGATAATTTATATATTACTAGTATTTCTTATTTAAAGTTTTCTATTTGTTAAGTTATTTATATTAATGTGTATTTTAGAAGCGTTGTTTGCGGGCTAAAGAAATGCGCATGTCTCAAAAATATGTGCATACTGCAGACCCAAAAAATTTTGCTAGGATTCGTGACAAGATGGTAAAATATCTTTATTTTGCTTGTGATTTAAGTTTTTTATTGTTCAATATGTTGATTTTTTTTATTAATGCTTGTTATCATGAATACAAAGAAATGATGACCCAAATAAGGAATTATCTAGCTTAACCCAAATATTTGAACGCACACGTAAAAGAACCGAAGGACGTGTATATCTTGAATCATATGATGACACTACAAGAAAAAATGTAAGTTCTTTTAAGGTTTTCAATTTGAGTATCTAGTGTAAAGTATTTCATATTTGTTGACTTGTAAAGGTCAATTGTTTGTTGTATAGTTGTAAGTACTTAACTATGAAAACAATTTATTTAGATATTCTGGTGTGATAACAAAATATACACATAAGCATGATTGCATATAACCCCTACATCAATAGCTTTTATCCTAGTTGTTGTATGTTTGCTGGTTACCAACTTATATTGTTACTTAAATACTTTTAACAAGCAATTTGTATTGTGTATTGTCGCTTTACTGGTTGTTGTATTATTAAAATATTTTCTTATTCTCATTTAAGGAACAAATGAAGAATTACAAACCTTTAGAAGATGAAAGTGCTTTGGTTGATCCTTTTACGATTGTAATGAACAAGAAGCATGATGGCTACCTTCGACTTTATGGCAAAGGTGTTACTAAAACAATGATAAAAAAAATGAATGGCGGTGAGGAACCATACATGATTTTAGGGGGTTTATGGAATCATTTAAAGCGAGCTTTGATGTTGAAAAACACAAATGCTTGAAATGAGAAAAGAGATTGAAGAAGACCATCAAAGGAAAAAAGCTAAGATTGAAGCTATGCGAAAAGAATTTGATAGTCAACGAGCATGAAGCTACGATGCGAAATATAATGGAAAACTACCCGCCGGAGTACTTGAGGATCTTAGAGATGATTAGAAGGTTTTTGTTTCTTTTTATAATAGTAATTAACAACTTTATTGTGATATGTTGTTATTTTAAGGTCGAACGCATGTTGCATTACAATATATTATGTATGTATTTATATAATTATTATGTTGACATATTTGAGATACTATTGCATACTAATAGATATTGCATTAGTTCAAACAATGAGTTATAGGGTTATAAATGTATATAAAAATTGCTTTTGTTGAAATTAAAAAACTAAAAAGTGGTGCATTTGATGTGGAATAAGGTTGCATTTTGGTCTAGCAAAGGTTGCATTTGAATGTTAGAAAAGTTACATTTAAAGTAAAATTTAAGTTGCATTAGCATATAAAAAAGGTTGCATCTTGAAAAAGTTGTATTTGATTAGCAAATGCAACATTTTCAAAAAAAGTTGCATTATATAATAAAAAAGTTGTATTAGATTTAATGTAACTTCATCTAATACAGCCTTTGATAAAAGGTTACATTAGACCTAATGCAACATTTTCTAGGCTTAACACAACATTTTACATGAGTTGCATTAGTTTCATTTTATTGTAGTGTGTGTTTGTTCATATAGATATTTAAATTGCTATTACCAAAATCCGGATGTACATCCAGCAAACCACAACTTAAACTAGGCTACACTTGTATCATCGTCCAAATGCCAAAATGCGAAAAGGTCGTGTTCCATCATATGAATACAATATCATCATTACTAAAGGTTGTGCAAGCCCCATTCCTCCCTCAAGAGAAAGCAAGTTGTTCTAGGTTTGAGATCTTGATGAACATAGTTCGGAGAAATAGAGATGAACATAGTTCAGAGGAATGATATACTACAATCCTAATCTAGTAATTCATAGGATACTAGTACTATTTGTTCGACTATAGACTGCTAAATCGATGCATAACCAACTTTTATAGACATGACGGAGTATATAAAAACAACTAATATGAAACCTTCTAATCAATTGCGATTTCTAGAAATTTTAATGAAAAAGAATTAACCTAACTTTTGGTCTTAGGTTATATATGTCACATTATACATGTTTGATGATAAATATTGTATTATTATTGGTCACAAAATGGATTGTTTAATGGTTGTTCCCACATAACCCTTAACCGAGTCATACATTAACTAAGTCGAACTGATCATGAAATATATGAATTTTAAGTGTGGTATATCTTTATAGTCATGTAACATACAATTACGCCTATAATCATGTGATAATTGAATCCTTGGTCTCCTATCTATGCATGCTAAAATCATTAATTTAAATTATACTAATTATCAATTTTTAAGCATTATGATGTTGTACTTTATGTTTGTGGTGTTTTTTCATTAAAAATGATTTTTTTTACTTTTAACCAAAACTTTTCATTTTTTACAATGTAACCTCACAATATTATTTTGCATTTTAAACTCACAACATTTTTACATTCAACTTTGGTCCCCTATGTTTTTAATTTTTCGTAAGTTTTCGTTTTACGCTTCATTCTAAATTTGCAATTTAACATGCATGTGTGGTTCAACATTTTTACATTTTGCTTTAGGTTTTATTTTAAATTTTGTAAGCTAACATCATGCAACATGTGTGTGTGGTTTAATATTTTTGGATCTATTTTTTTCCCGTTTGATAGTTCTATCACAACGCGCTGTTCCTAGATCAACTTAATTATATTATTTTATTTCTACATTAATTTTTTCGTATTAACATATCACAACTATATTGTTGGTGGCAACGGTCGTTGGTGTGACATGAATACAAATTTGATATTGTTTTATGTCCGGCCGCAACGCAAGGGGGGCTTAATTCTAAATTATTAATGTTTGTTATATGTTATGTTTCATTTATATTTTTATGTATGTCGTTTCATTTATATTCATTTATCTACTATACGATTGAACATAAGAAGACATATTTTATAATGAATGATCCGGTAAAAAATTGTATGTTCAAGTGGTCATACTCTTGCTTGAGCGAATTAACACCAACAAGCATTCAAACATATTCGTTGGGTTCATTTCTAATCATAATCGTTGAGTCATTTTCTTTGTTGTATATTGTCCATCCGTTTAAATATAAACCAAATTTGTAATACCAAACATATGCCTATATTGAAGTCCATTAAATGTATTTATATCCCAAGATTAAATTAAAATTTAAAAACATATTGCTGAATAATACATATTCTTAAATTAACCTTTTAAAGTATTAATTTTTGTATAAATCCGACCTGCCGGATTCGAACCAGCGACCTAAGGATATCAGCATTTCACAACTACAGTCCTTCGCTCTACCAACTGGCTGAGGTCGGTTTGTGTAAATGAACATTCACGTATTAAATTTTCACTCATGTTAATGAATCATATCAAATCCTTAGAAAATTCCTACATACTCAAAATAGTATCCAATTTCTTTGCCTACCGGAGGTGGAAATGATAATGCATGAAGTTTAAACAATAAGTATCACCAAGTCCTACACTATTTAAAGTACATAAGGCATGAAGTATAAACAAGAAGTATCCCTAAGTCCTACACTATTTCAAGTACGTTAGTTGTTTATTTATTTTATTAATGACGTAAACCCTTATACCACAATATTAGTTAATGTTTGTGATTCGTTCTTAATATCAATCGTGCAAGCAATGTTGTACAACGATCTCAACTTATCATTAGGTGGTAGCGAGACTAGTGTCACATCATAAATACATATAAATACATATATTTATGATATCTAACACTCTCAATGAATTCAAACTACATCAACTCCATATAACAATGTTCATGGCTTACTAACTACAAAATATTGATAAATAGTTCTATTATACCTTTACAAATGGTTATGTTCGTCTAATCGACAACTGCATCATACACTAAAAGCACAATGTAGGAGGAAAAACTAATACACGACAATAAACACACATATAAAAAGAAGAATGTAAATCAAGCATCACACAAATACGAGGTTCAGCTGTCATATGACTATTCTTGTTTTATTGTTAACACAACTATAAAGGTACAATATTATTTAAAAATAACCACCTTCATGATTCTTTATCATATGCACAATAAATTAAATAACTGTCTATAAAAGAATCCTAATATACTGACACCCTATATTATAAATTGACATCTCATATACGCCTTGTATAACACCATATGTAGCATATATAATCGAAAACATTAAAAAAAAAAAATTTAGGGAGACTGTCAAAGAGCTATATGCTCATATATAGGGTTGTAAGACGTGTATAGTAAATTTCGACACTGATTACAAGAAAAAATTCGAGTTATACTACACACATAAAAATTTGGATGTTAATTTATAATTTTAAAGTGTTTAAATATACAATCTCTTTTAAAATAAGTGATCACGTAATCAACTAGATTTAAGGAAACTACTGATAAGTAGATTAACCCTAATTAAAAGAACCAAAAACCAACAAAAACACATATTATAAAACACAATCACATTCCAACATGACTCCCTCTACCTTTCCTTAAGGTAAATCTCACTTCCACAACCAAACCCCTGGAACCCAAACCCACACGCTTCACCCACTTGTACCCCACGCATCACCACTTGTACCCCCACCATATCCCCCCCTTCCACTCTCACTTTTTACCATTAAAACCTGCTCAAACTCCTGCAGCTTTTCACACCTTCTGCAGATCAACAACAACACCCACCGGAAAATGCTTGACTACGAGTGGAACATCCTCACCGGCGCCGTCGCCGTCGACGAACCCACCGCCCCCTCCGACCACCACCGCCACCTCTTCGATCACTACTCACAAACCTTCAACGACACCACACACTATCACCACCACAACAACAACAACAACAACAACAACAACAACAACAACAACAACAACAATAATAATAATAATCTCAACCCCAACAACTTCCTCCACCACCACCACCACCACAACCACAACAACCACTACCTCCAGCCCCACCCTAACTTCACCCCCTTTTACGACCCACGCGCCTTCTCCGGCGACTGCACGTACGCTCCGTCATCGCCGTCGGGGCTGCTGCCGCTTGATCCGCCGGAGGCGTCGGCGGTTCCGTACATGCTGCTGCCGAAGACGGAGCCGTCCGGCTGTGCGATTGACTTCACGAACAACCGCATAGGGCTGAACTTGGGCGGCCGGACGTACTTCTCGTCGGCGGAGGACGACTTCGTCAACCGCCTGTACCGGCGGTCGCGGCCGTTGGAGGCGGCGGCGCTGGTGACGTCGCCGCGGTGTCAGGCGGAGGGGTGTAATGCTGATCTTACGAACGCTAAACACTACCACCGGAGGCATAAGGTCTGTGAGTTCCACTCGAAAGCCTCCACCGTCATCACCGCCGGGTTGACTCAGCGATTCTGTCAACAGTGTAGCAGGTTGTTCACTTTTCCCATCATCATACGCCTTCAATAATAATAATATTATTATTTTTAACCGTGATGTTTGTAAATAACTCGGAAATTTATTACTGTATATATATAAATCTAATCTTTTAGAATGAAATTGATGTTTTTTAAACTTTTCAAACAAAATAGTTACTTTTGTCACATTTTACAGAGCAAATACGAAACTATTGTTAATAATTATCTCAAGGATTAATGAAGTACAACCACTTATTGCGTAAGATAATCTTATGCATTGAGTGTTTGTACAATGGAATATTATTGAGTTGAGTAATGTACAACTGTTATTGCAGTAGGTGCAAGTTGTTTTTTTTGGGAATTTGGGGAAATGACGGGAATACCCTTGGGTGGTGGGCTGGGGTACAAGGAAACTAAAGATAATGATTGGGGTGATCCCGAGGGCATTTTTGGGTCCGTAAAAATTTCTGTTTCCCATATAAGATGCGGATTTACACTTTGTTACGTACTGTTTGCTTTTGCTTCTTATGGTAACACATACCCAAAATGCCCCTTTCTTTGTTTCGTTTATTAATTAGTACTACTAATAATTGGCTAATTATTATTTTCCTATGTTTAAGTGGTTTTAGTTTTCATTTGGAAATCTAAAAGGGAGTTTATTTGTTAATGTGTGTAATGCCATAAAGGTTTCATTTGTTGTCGGAATTCGACAATGGGAAGAGAAGTTGTCGGAAGAGATTGGCTGATCACAACCGTCGTCGTAGAAAATCGTCTCAAAATCACGACCATAGCAAGTCTGTTATCACTATTACGAGTACTCAAAGTTCATCTTCTGAAATCATATCAAGTAAGCCTAAACTACTTTAAATTGATTTTGTAATAAGTGTCTTTATTTATATGGGTGTTCACTGATGCACAATTCAAGTGTCGAATTTATACATTGATAAAAGGTCATATCTAATGCTTGTATGACATTTTGTAGGGTATCAATCGGATTCGAGAGTTTGATCCTGGTGGGTGGCATGATGCGAGTGGTTTCTTCAATATCGAAGTTCAATGTGATATCCCTCGACTAGTTGACGAGCTAGTTATAAATAACGACGTTTTTCTATTAATTTTTAGATTGGCACGACCAAAAATTTAATTTCCTTGAACTTTAATCCTCAATCAAGTGTATGGTAGGCTTAATTAGTCTTATATATAGAAATTATTTACTGACTCTAGTTTCATTTATTGGGATCATGGTTGCATCAATGAATGTGATGAGTTAGTTGTACAAGGTATTGGTGAAAATATTATGTAAATTGAGATAAAGTTGTCGCACTTTATTTATTTAATTTTTTTAAAAAATTAATCTATGTTTTATTTAAAATTTAAAGTTGGACAAATATACCCTTCTTATGTTATAGCACCATAAAGTAACAAAAATACAAAATGAACGGTTTAAAATCGAAACAAGTGGACTGGTTTCGCCATATAGTATATTTGAAACATCATATCCTTGTCATTCGTAAGAAAACAACTAATATAAAACTACCCTTTTGAGAAAAACTGAAAATAAATGGTTAGAAACCGTCAATCCGACAAAACTGGTTGGTTAGAACGAGCAAATCTATCCGTTGAGCTTGACATTACTGTTTTGAAACCGTAGCTAACAAATTTGTGCATACGATTTACATGAAAATTGGTCTAACAACATCGTAAATACAAGTAAGTAATAGAGTTTTACATGTTGATGTTAATGATTGGTAATTGAGTGAATGATTTAGAACGATAAGCAAGGGTAAAATGGAAATTTCAAAGGAGAAAAGGATAAAGGAAGATTTCTTATAAAAAAAAACTAAAAGGTTATGGAGAAGAGGTCAAAAAGTCAAGCTGTCTCCTGCATGGAAGCTATATTTGATGAAGTTATTATTCTCTGTGGGTCCTCCCATAAGACGCATTCATGTGGTCCTCTTCTCTTCTTTAGGGTTTTCAACTTTTCTTTCATCAACTATTAGAATTTCCATTTTAACATAACAATTTAACAGAAATAATTTAATATCTCAAAATTTCATTAATATAATGTATAAATTATGTACAAGTAAAAGTTTAACTTATAATCTTCTCCCATATCAACACTTTGTACGTAAACAGTTTCTCCAAATTGATTGTTTATCTTTCACATGAATCATCTATTATGAGTTGTTTGTTCTATTACGATAATAAATTAGCGACTTTAACGAAAGGGTTTAGATGTTTACATTGAAAGTTAAGACGTGGTTATTGATGATATATTATTGAAAAATTAGATTGTAACAATTCTATTTTCATTGTTATATAATATTTCGGAATGGTAATATTATATATACAGAAGGAAACTCTCTTTTTTTACTTTACTGACATAGAGTTATCAAACTTTTGTGTCATATGTGACTAAAAAGTAAAAAAGTCATGCTGTGGGATAAAGTTGGTTAAACTAAAGTTTGTTTTATAATTGACTTAAAAGTAGAAACCAATGGTCATTTTTGTTACCATTTAGCACAAATAATCTCTAGAGGACTAGAAGTTGACTTGGTCATCATTTGTAAGTGATCAAGGAGAAAGGAGATTTGAAGTTTTTTAGTGGAAATTATGGATCAAGCTTGATTATTATCAAACCATCCAATCTTTTGCATGCTTAGTGAATATTGAGTGATTCCTCAACCCTCAATATATATGGGTAGTTTCTCATTTATGTTCATATGTGGAGTTTAAGTGAGTCTTGTTACATATGTAGCAAATATTGGTTTTTAGGTAGACCCTTAGCTCAAAATCATTATATTAGTTGTTTCAAGTATGTCTCAATGGTTTAATATTGAATGTGTTGAAATTAAAGTTGCATGTTCAATTTTTTCTATGAAAATATATAGGTAATTCTGACATGTGGTGGGATTTTGTATCAGTTGAAGTCTAATCTTGATTATGACATGTTAATGGTCAAAATCACCATTAAATATTGCTTTAAAGAACTAGGTATGAAAACGACGATTTCCTGTTAGTTTCAAAAGTTGAACATGTGAATTGTTTGTCCAGTTGACCAACTATGGTGTTTGAGAAGTTTCAAAATACATTGTTCATAATTTAAAGTGTTTCCGACTTTCCAGTTCAGATCTTGATTATTACACTTATCGCTTATGTACTCACTATCACCTGCTAACCGTTAAACTATACCTTGCGGTTATCAAGATGAAATTAAGCAAATAATAACAATTAACGTATCGAAAGCCCAAGCTAGTATGAGTTAAATGTTTGTGCATGATTCATACATATGTAATATACGCATTGTAATCTACAAACTAATCACACTATATTTATACAAAACTATGGACTACCTTGTTGCAAGTTAATATATTACATTCTTTTATATTTAGTTTTATTTACATGTAGGATTTTTATTTTAATTTATTAAATGTTGAGTTGTGTTTAAATTATGTATTTAATATATTTGAAAGGGTTATAGAGTATAATAAAGACGTTTTTATATACAAATTCAAAATAAATTTTAATTAGCTGATCGAAGGTTTAAGTCTTATAATTCATAAACCATACAAAGATTTAAAAACTATGACGGTTACAAAGTTAATTCGTAGGTTAGTGAGCCCATGCTCCATTTATGAGTAATTTAATTTTATTAGAAGTATATAAATATAAATATGTTGGTTTGTTATTTACCTGTAACAAGTTGCATTCTTTATAAGATGCATTAAAAATAAGATTATATAAACCTTAAATTTTCATTAAAATAATAAACCTAAGTATAGCAGTGGCGGCGTATCTTAACTAACGAGTAGGAGGTTTGGATTGGTAGGTGAATTGTAATCTTTTATTAGTTTGTGGCGGCTGCTTTTATAAACTGCTTTGGACCAGTAATGTTTGTGTATTTCAATTTCTTTTATAAATATATGTAATTGAAAATACAATTTTTTATAGCAGAATAAATTAAATAAATACAAAAAGGAGATTGAAATATTGCAACCAAAAGAAAAGACTATAAATTACAACCAACTGTTAAACTTAAAAGAACATAAAAAATGAGGCATTTAAATATTGCCTCTAATTTTAATCCATAAAATGTTTATGGCCTTAAATACTTGAACTAGGTTAGTGACCGAGATCACCTTCCAAATTTCTCAACACTGATAGCATCATTTTTCTTTTGACTTTACCCAAGTTTAAATTACTATGTAGATCGATGATAACTCTTTGAGAAGGCAAAAATAGTGGGAAGGCTACATGGTGTTATTGTATTAGAAAGATCACCTTTCCATACCCGGCTAATACTTAATTTTTTTTAGAATGAGTGTAATCTACTCTATCAAATCTTATTTCCAAAATTTGAATATATTTATATAGGGAAAATATTCTTTGAAAATCATGTTATAAATGAAAGCTTTGAAAACAAAGGTAAGTATGTGTTACAAAGTATACAACTAATAGTTATGTGTATGTAGAGCTATGTATATGTAAGTACGTGTCATCAAGTATAAAATTAAAAGTTACGTACATGTAACTTATACAATTTACGTATATGTAAGTGTTCCGTTATTATCGTCATTTTTGGAGCTTAAATTAAAGAATATATAGTGATTTCAAAAATAAGGTTGAAGTTTACTCAAATATATTTTAAATAATTTTAAAATTAAATCAATTATAAATTATATAACTGGGTAGTGGTGGTTTTTACAGTTCTTAATTATAAACAATTTAAAAGTTAATTAAGACATCTTACCACTTAATAGTCGCTTTGAAGCGCATATTAATCGTTTATAGTTATTCAACGTTGGAACACATTATTCTTATTATAAAAATTGTTTTGGGATTCATTTTTTGGAGTAAATAAAGTAGATATGGATGCTAAAATTATAAAAATATATGCCTAAAAAGTAGATACATAAGGAAAAAAATATTTAAAAAAACTTTATATAGAAATAGAAATATATTAAGAAAGTTAGTTAATTTTGTACAATTAATTAGTACGAGAAACACATTTTGCGACTATAGAAGTAAAACTTGCCTGACAAACACTAGAGTTAAATATACACAAGTAATCATTCTTATGGATTCCTTGTAACTTATAACATATTTGTTCTCTCCTTCTAGAAAAAAACATGATACATTTTAGTATATACACGACTACACGAGTACATTGTTTTTCAAATGAAATTATTGGTATAATATAATTAACTATTCTTAATAGAAGTTTTATAGATTATAATTCTTACATATGATTAGGGGCGGACTCACCACAACGAATGGAATCACTAGACACTTATGAACTTTTTTGTAGCTATTTATATATATTTTAATCCTGATTAACCTTCAAGAAAGATTTCAATGACGATTTACAACAATGATTACACATTTTAAGTAAAAACTGAACATAACTTTGTTTTTTCCAACTTGAAAATAGTAAAACTGAGGTGTCTCCCTTCTTTTACTTACAATAGTAAGTATACATGAATTGTGAATTATCTAACATCTTATTTATTCCTAAACGTAACGAGCCTTTAAAAATTAGAGAAATGGTAATTATGTATCACTCTAGAAATTTTTTTGGCACATATATTTGTGGTGTATTATTGTTTTCTTAAGAATCGTTGGATCCTTATCTATATTTGTATTCATTGGATTGAACATCTAAGCGTAGACATAGAACTTTGCATTTGTAATAAACGATAAACATAGAATGGATCTGAGAATGTACAAATTGATTAATTGATTGAGAAATAAAATGATAAACATCATAAACCATCACATATTTCATTAACTAACAACCCCATGGATGATTAATTCACAGGGTCATTACGTATTCAAGATTCCATTGTAGATGCATATACAACACACCCTTTATAATTAAATTTTTTTTGCAAATATAGAGATCGAGGTTGATAGAGACCTATATAGATGATATTATTTTGAAGTGTTCATAATTCTTATTGATTAAATCAAGAATTACATATGTTTGGCCGATTTATAAACAAGTGTGGGACAAATGACTAGAAAGAGTTTTCTAGAGCCGTTTAGATATAATAGACACTTAAAATCAAATAGTGTTTAAGCACTCTTGTAATACGACTAATAACCGATTAATTGGTATCTAATCACTAGTCGCTAGCCTGTTGTTGTGATTTAGCTAATCGCCCAATAAGTTGGTCAAGGTTAAAATCAGCTAAAATTGATCAAAATTTTCAAAATTACATATAAAATTCTAATCCACTTCATTCTAAATAATCTCTATTAACCCTAGTTAGTACCTCCGACGTTGCACGAGCGTCAAGCAATTATTAGATCCATGGTTTCAAGAAATAAATGCCTTCATTAGATTTTCTCAAGTTACTTATTCCCTTCTTATCAAAAGACACAACATAACATGAAAAGAATCCACTTCAATTCAAGGTTTGTTTGTCTATCGTAGATGTGTTACTTCTACATAATGTTCTATATAATCCAACATGAAACACACTAGATTTTAGACCAAACATATAACAAAGTGAAAATCACAAGTATCGTAACTAGTTCCAAAATCCCTTACAATCATACAAAAGGGGTAAACAAGTCGATAAGAACTCGAGTTCACCTAAAGCTCGCTTGAGTTTCAAACCTTTATCATTTTATTGAATATTTTATTTTTTTAATGAATATTTCATTTTTACTTATGTGTGTGTGCATGCATATGTATGTATGTATTATATATTGTCTCTAGTAATGATTAAAGAAGAAGGAGATGTCGTAATCATAGGTTTGTTTGAGTCTGTCTCTTTATGCAGGCAAGAAGGTGTGTCTTTTTCTTTTAAGATAACTTCTTTTCAATTATTTCTCTTGGAACTATCTTCCTTACTTTTTGTGATGTAACTTTGGGAGTTTTCATTCAATTACGATATATTTGTTTCTTGGTAATTGGATTAAAAAATATCACACCAATATGAACAAAATGAAGTCATTTATTAAATGGCCGTGACTTCTTAAAAAAATATAAAACAAAGATAACTAGCTTGAATTTTCTCTTCGTTTGTGCTTGTGAAGCAAATTGCCATGTGAGTGGATACCGCCACTGTCAAAGATCTCGAGTGTGATGGTCAATCTATCTATCCTGATATATGGATAGATATGCTCATTTGGAAAATAAAATGTACAAATAAAAAACCAAATTTCATCTGCCCTGACTTCATGTACAAATAAAGTGGTAAAGGGGTAATAATATAATAAATCATATAGATTCAATGTATTCGTGGTAAATGCTATTCCTATTCGGACCAAGACAAAACTTTTACTTGTTCAAATAACAATTAAGGTGAAGCAGGTTCAAGAACGATAAATCTCTTTTTAATGTGGGTCTTCTAAAGTTCAAATTTGTCTTAGGGTTGTTTGATAGCCTACTAGATATCCACAAACAGAAAAACACCTTAATATTGTCGAGAAAAGTATCTTTGCAAGCCTTTTGAAAGAGAGAACATTTTCATTCCGGTAGTCCTAGATACATAAAAACATTATAAAGACGCACCTAATGTGCTAACCTAATTGTTAGTGTTGAAATTTTAGATATATGTGCATTTTTCTTATAGTAACATGTAGTTAAAGCATCCTGATGATAGAAATATTTAGATGAAGAACATTTAGAATTAGTATGCAAAACGTCCCATGGTAACGACCAAAAATTCAAGTTTAAAACAAAATTATCCGTTCAAGACATATGAATGATTGTTACTACACATGTTATCTTCATTATATTTGAAGATATAAACATACACATTATAAATCACGCTCGTACTAGTAGGGTTACACTTAAACATAATATACGAAAAACTATTCTTATGGGCATATAGTAATTCCACGAAGTAGTAACCATATATAAGAACGCTAGTCGCATTGTAATAGTGTATATACTTCATAAAAACAACAATAAAGCCAAAAGAAGGTGTGTTTGGAAATAGACTAATGGTATAGTACTTGACTTCATCTCAACAAACTTCAACCAAGGGGGATCATTGAACACTGTATCATGTATGCCATGAGTCAGGAGTAATTAATAGATCAATATAAGCACATGTAAATGTTGTTAAACCCGATTTATTGGGTTTAAAAGTTATTTAATCATCCCATAACTTTGTGATTGAGGCGTTAGACCAGGCTAGATTATTATATATTCACGCATAGTTTTTGAAGTTTTTAATATGTGTATTGATATAGATAAGTCATTAAAATAGATATTGAGATTTTAGATCAACTTATGTATTGTTACAATATTGAACAAAAAGTGTAACATCTGAACTACAACCCAAAAACTGTCAATTTGCGAGCGTGACATAGCTATAGTTATCATATTGCTCTTAGTTTCTTGGTCCCCACGAGCAAAAAGACGACATTAATTCACTCTAGAAACAAGTCACATGACATGATTATTAGGAAGAAACAACAATTTGGGAATTCTAAATGGGCCCTCAAAACCTCACATGGTCTATTACTAACATTTTAATTTTCTGACTTGACGTCTTCCTTCAATCCTTCATACGAAGGGACGCGAGAGGTTACATGATCGATCACTAGCCCCTTGTTTCAAGTACTTGACCTCCACATGAACGTAACCTTGATCAAAGTGCCCACTTGTCGTTTGCGTTGGCTAAACCCATTGTAAAAGCGAATCATAAGAGACAAGGCCATACAAACTGACGTTTAAACACATAAGAGGACAAGGTATACTTGTGAAAGGGATAGACGGTGTATGGGGGTGAAAACATTTAAACTTTATTTATCCTCTTTAACATGCTTTTGTGTCAGAAATGATAAATTCAACTAATTTCAAAACAAAAATAACTATCAGAAGTCACTTATCTTATAGTTGATGCATCAAGTAAACTATTACTTCTTACTACAAAATATGAAATTATTTCCGCTTTTATTAAGTTAACATACTCTAAATATACAAGTTGCAATAGCATGTTAAGGGATTACACTGAATAAAATATAATATATCTAACTCGTGGAATTATTTCAACTTCAAAGGGCATGAAGGAAAGAAGAAACAAAGACAATAAACCTATATATACATAGATAATGTTACTTGGAACTGTCAATATGTGGTTTGTTACGTTTTTAAATGTATATTAAGATAAAATAACTATTTTTCAAAGTAAATTCTAATTTTGGTCAAGAAAAAAATTACATGTGAATATGAATTTAGATCCCTATGAACACTATCATATGTATTTACGGTTCATAAACTCAACACAAATTGTACGTCTTATCATACTATAAATTTATGTTGCATGTTCACATGTATATACATACCTACTACATATGATCTATGCACCTGTATGTATATACACATATCACTACAAGAAAGATGCAACGACTATCACACCCCAACCTTGACGGCGGAATCGTCGAGATGTGAGTGTTAAAATTGTTCACAGCCATATGACGCTATCATTTAAATCAAATATTGTAAATGTAAATTACAAAAATAAGTCTCAAACATAAAATAAACAAAACATAAGACAAAATAATCCAAAGCATTTTATTCTTTATTCTAGGTCCAAATTCTAGATTTGCAAACCTCAAAAGATAACTTCAAGCTTAGGTATTTTCTGAAACATGTTAAAAATAAAAGGTCAACTATAAAAATTGGTGAGTTTCTAAGGGTTTAATATGCATAAATATATTAAAAGGTTACAAATAGCAATTCATGTAAAAGGTTATGAGTTATGCAAGATTATAGAACACATATAACTACAATCAAACCTTGACCAAGATTAAGATTACAAGTTTATAACGATTAACTAAGTGTATTTGGTTTCCATGATAAACAAGTCATACGTCATCAGGAGCCGGCAATACATCGGTTTTAGCATCAAATAGGCTTGTCAGGCCCATAGATCTATAACGTCGTCAGACTAGCAATAGTTAATGATTGTCAACATATAATGTATCTCATATAAAACTTACAATAACACAAATAACTATGACAAAATATACGTATGAATTGCAAGTGCATTACAAGTATAAAACGTTTACAAGTGTAAGTTAATAAGTTTAACATATTTCACCCAAAAATGATATGAAATAATATAAAAAGGGGGTAAGGAAACTCACATGATCAATAAGTTTATAAATGATAGTTAATAAGAATAATAAGCAACGTTCCAACGTAATCCTTCACAAGGTATCTAAACGTATATATATTACAAATTTAAGTTTTTATTAATAAGATAAACGTTTAAACATGATCTAGGGTTTCAAAGAGGAATTTGGGGTTTTGATATATAAATTTAATAATGAAAACACTTTTGTTTTCATTTTAATGAAAAGAATTACATCGATTTAATAATTTGCCATAAAAAATAAATTTTGAATCGTTTGATATAATTAACAAAATATAAAGTGTAAGTACCTTTTTATATTTTTATTTGTAAAAATTATAATTTTAAACAATAAAGTTTGAACCAATAATAATTTTTAATGATTTAAATCATTATTTAAAATCTTTTCTTTATAATATTAAACCAAATATAATCATTGTTTTATAAAATATTAAAATTATTTAAAGAATAAATTTACAAAAATTTGATAAAGTGATTTAAAAATAAATATAGTTTATAAAATTATTTTTAATAATTTTTCAGATTTTTTATA
>BJCM01061708.1:19071-32767 GCA_018326385.1 Flaveria bidentis
ATTTTATATATTTTTTTGAAGGCTGAAAAAGCCTCAAAACATAATGGAGGTTGTTGGGTTTGAACCCAGGACCTCGGGTGTAGAATGTGAGTGTGTTACCAGTGAACTAAGGGTTGTGGTCATGCTAGATATTGGTTTTAAAAACTTAAAAACACTGTGTAGAAAAGCCCAAATCGTATGAACCCTAATTTGTTCAATCCTAAAATTGAAGCTTAAATCGAATGATTCAACCCGATTAACCTTTGTTGGAGCATATATTGTCATATATAGTGTGTCCGTCGCTTGTCGAATAGTGTAGGCTTAATGTAAAACACTTGATATGTTGTAAACACATGAAACTGGGTCATTCGCAGGAGCCTATGTGAATGAGACTCAGTTGTACGACTAAGCCATGCTAATGGACCAGACGTACGACTGAGAGATGCGATTGACCATTCGTAAGACTGAACCATAAGTATGGTCCAGTCGCACGATTGAACCATACGCATGGTCCAGTCGTACGATTGAACCATACGCATGTCCCAATCGCACGAATGGGCCCAGTCACATCTAATATGGGCCGAGGCCTATATATACCACTTTCAATGTGTAGAGATATTACGGGTTTTGAGAGGAGTCTGCCCGGGAGCCTAAGTGCTGCCGGATGAGAGGGGAGATCATGCTCGATCTCCCCTTGCCAAGGTCGTGAATATTATGTTGTAACGATCTTGTAATCATTAGGTTTTATCAATGAAACCATTTTATTATAGATCGTATTTATTGTTTGTCTCTTGGTTTTGTTTATCCTTCCGTCAAGAACACGCTCGGATGTCTATCGATCCAGTTGACTTCACAATTGGTATCAGAGCCAGTTACTGCTTGAATGATCTAACAATCATTTTAGCAACCCGAGCTCTTGATTTCTGGATCTATTTAAGGTTCTTTGATGTTAAACCCACTTCATGTTTCGCTCAGATCTTGTTACGTGTGTTGTTTCTATGTTAAAATCGAACTCGAAACCATGTTCTGATCACCCTTTCGAATCTGATGATGTCTATTTTGTTTAGGTTCATGTAAAATTTGTTAGATTAGGGTTTTGCGCAGCCCTGGCTACTGCGGATCTGAAAATCCGCGTGCAGATCCGCTCATGCGACTGGACCATGCGAATGGTCCATTCGTACGGCTTGATCATGCTAATGGACCATTTGTACGACTGGACCATGCTAATGGACCATTCGTGCGACTGGATCAGTTGTATGTTCAATTGTGCGACTGGACCAGTCGTATGTTCAATCGCACGAATGAGCCATCCACATTGACTCATCCGCATTTGTTCCAGACCAAAAAAAGAGTCTGGAACTGCTTCTTGCACAGATTTGAGGATGATCAAAGCATATTCACCCTGAGGTTCTTTTGTCAAATAATTTCGATGTATACCCCATTATTCATCAGACTTTCAGAACAGGTGAATGTAGTTAAAACACGAAAGAGAGAAGAGAAGATGTCAGCAGTCGGTGCTGATTTTATGAGGTAGTCAGGAGCATCTGACTATTTATGGGCCAATCAAGTTATATCTATCCGCACATAGAGGATTCTCATTGTTAGGGGGAATCCATGTATAGAGAAATTGAAGACGCAATCAGAAAGTGACAATGTGAGCTGGTTTCTGATGATGAATCTGAGCTCATGCTGATTTGTTTGAGATTGACAACTGTGGATTGGAACCTTCTACCTTTTGCCCAATACACCGTATGAAGACGCCAAGAGAGCACAACATATAGATATTGGGATATGCTGAATGTGAGGGGGAATTTCTACAGGTGTTAATGTTAATCAGGTTAGCCTATGTGAAGATCGAAGCAATGGAAAACTGTTCACGTCATTATCTGGAAAAATCAGTCATATGGGGAATCTTGCTGCTATGATGGTGTTCTGCAAAGTAAACGAAAGCTATTTATGCCTAAATTCATTTTTAGGGATACTGTAGCAACCTGACGGATCAACAACGTTGGCTAATATGGTTTTCGTTTGATTCTATTGGCAACCGAGCAAAGATTGACTGAAGATTGTAAAAGGTGCTATCTACTATTCGTAAGCAACATCCAAGGGGGGATTTATTAGAGCGTATATTGTCATATATAGTGTGTCCGTCGCTTGTCGAATAGTCTAGGCTTAATGTAATACACCTGATATGTTGTAAACACATGAAACTGGGTCATTCGCAGGAGCATATGCGAATGAGACTCAGTCGTATGACTGAGCCATGCTAATGGACCAGACGTACGACTGAGAGATGCGATTGGCCATTCGTAAGACTGAACCATAAGTATGGTCCAGTCAGACGATTGAACCATACGCATGGTCCAGTCGTACGATTGAACCATATGCATGGTCCAATTGCACGAATGGGCCCAGTCACAGATAATATGGGCCGAGGCCTATATATACAAGTTTCAATATGTAGAGAGATTAAGGATTTTGAGAGGAGTCTGCCCGGGGCCTAGGTGTTGCCGGATGAGAGGGGAAATCATGCTCGATCTCCCCTTGCCAAGAGTCGTGAATATTATGTTGTAACGATCTTATAATCATTAGGTTTTATCAATGAAACCATTTTATTATAGATCGTGTTTATTGTTTGTCTCTTGGTTTTGTTTATCCTTCCGTCAAGAACACGCTCGAATGTCTACCGATCCAACCGACTTCACAACCTTAGGGCTTTTGTTCCCTAGGTGTAATAGAGTTGAATGGTGTATCATACTTAATTGATTAAGAACAGATTGACGTGATTACACTCGGTTTAGTCTGGGTACAATCGCAAAGAACAGGGTATTAGAGATCGTCGATTGAGTGAATATTTCACGAAATCAGGTTTACAGAGAGTTGAATGGTATCGAAGGGGACATTTGCCCTCTGTTATATAGGTTTGATTTGGTCGATTTAGTCCCAAACGGGTTTCGCCTTTAATTCGTTTGTTTTGGTTATGATTGGATGATTAATTGCTTGTTAAACTCAGATTAAACTTCACATTTAGTTTTGTAGTGATTAAACGTACGTTTCTAATCAATCAAACAGCTCAATTCAACGAATTTTTCAGGTACAATCAATTGATTTGTTTTGGTTTCATGGGGTTTCTTAATGGAACCATCATTTCGATCAAATTAACAACAGTTATATGTTCGTTTCGCGTCCACGTTCAAGAAAATGGGTTAATTCGGTCAAAATTGATAGGTTTTGGCCTCGCCAGCGCCGCATCAGAGTTTTTTGTAAAATATGTTTTGTACTAATAGAAGTTAACTTGTTCAGTTAATTTTTTGTAAAATACTATTTTACCCTCACCACTTAAAGGATGAAATTTTTAGTTTTCACTAATCTTTTATATTTTTTGCCTTTTTATTTTTAATATATCTACTTTACTTTCTTTATATTTTTCTCTTTTCTAATCACTTTTATTTTTATAAGCTTATCACTTTTAAAATGATTACTTTGTCCTTAACCATTAACATGACGAAATGTGTTATTATTAATATTTAATTTTCATTTTTTATGTATTTTTTCTTATTTTTTGCTTGTATTTATTTTTAGCCATTTTCGTATAAAGAAATCATCATAAATATTAGTGATAGTATAGTTTTACTTTTTTTATATAAATGTAATTTTATTTATAGGTTTTTGTTTACAAATTGTTTTTTATTTTTCACTTTGTTTATTACCTTTCTAATAAAATCAATAGAAATTAAACGACTCAGTTTTACAATTTTTGGTACATGATTTTTTAGTCATTTTAAATTATTTGATTTAGTGTTTATATTTGAAACCGGTGAAAGTAAGTAAGATTGGTGTATGATATGATATTTTAAAATTTCGTATTCAATCAAATGATTTGTTTTTAAATATAAATATACTGTGATAACTTGTAACTTTAATTTAAAATAAAATATACTAAAAGGTTTCTAAATAACTACTCAAGTTTTATTGAAACTGTTAATAAATAGTTTTTCAATGTAAATCATAACCAAACCATTTAAAATTAAAACAAAACAAACCAAACACAATTATTAAGGGTTTTTCTTTGGTTTGGTTATACGATTAAACTTATTGAACCTTTTTATGATAAAAACACTTCAATAGTTCTTGTATTAATCAAATCTTAATTATACGTATAGCTCAACTTAGAATAATTATAATCGAGTAAATATAAAAAATTCATCCATAAATGATACGGTCTTTATTTATAATATAAACCGTAAGTCAAACTGTCTAACATAGTTGAAAAGTTTTATACCAAAAAGGTAATCGGTGAAACAAAATCGATTACTAGTTTAGATTTTATAACATAAAAAAATATATTTTGAACTCTCTAATTTGGTCGCATACGATTAGAAAGGTAGATAGCTAAATTAAAAAAATATATAATAAATTAAAAACCTTTAAATAAAAGTATATTTTATAAAAAAAGATTAAAAATAATTAAGTAATAATAATTCTGATAAGTTATAAAATAAAAAAATGATTAAAAAAGATAATTTAAATAAAAAAATAGAAAAAAAATAAAAGATTAATGAAAATTATTGATTTCATCCTTTAAGAATTAAAGACAATATGGTTCATTCACACAAAGCTAACAAAAAAAGTTAAATTTTGTTAATAGATATGACATAATACGTGATAAATTTTCAAATAAATGACGCTCAGTATATTTATCAAAGTCTAAGTACAAGATCACTAATTTTAAACATACTTAAAGGACAAAATTTATAATTTACTTTAAACCAATGACAATTTTATTGCTATAGATCATTTATTAATTATGCAATCACATATATACATACACACAAACAATACACACAAACAAATACATAATGCATACATACACAATTACATATGCATACAAACATGCATAGACATACTACACGTACATAATTATTTATACATACACACATATACATACACACACAAAATATACACACATGCATATATTTTATGAATGTTTTTTTATCACTAACGGGTAACTAACCCACCTAACTAATTATCTTTATTACTCGAGTACAAAATCTTAGGACTCTAGGTTGGTACATTCCCGAAGACTGGCACATTCCTAAAAGGACTCTTATTCATCAGTTTATCTCCATTAATCTCGAACCTGAGACCACCCTAAGAATAAAACTTACTTTAAATGAGAAAATCACCTAGCGAAATCTGAATTATTTTTAAGGGTATGAAAATGACTTGTATTTAACCTTACTCAGTTGGGTTGAGAATCATTGTCACATACATACAAATATACAATCAAGCATACAAACACATAACATACTTACAAACATACACATAATATATACATACACACATATATACACAATTGTAAAATTACATACATACAAGCATATATATTAACAATTACATACAAATAATACACATACATAATTACATAATTAGAAACATATACATACTTACAAACATACATACATTTATATGACGTTTTTTCATCAAATAATTGGTAGACATAAACTATCTTAACCACCATACATATACATACAATTATATACATACATAATTACATACATAAAATCATATAGACACAATTACAAAAACAAACATACTTACAAAACATATGGTGTCATCTCTTCAAACAAAGGGTATATATAAATCAATTTACCCAACTAATGGTTTCTAATGGATTTCAACAACCCACTAATCACTTATAAACACTAAAATCATAAACATTAAATAAATTTTATATAAGTAAATTTCATATCTCGATGGCCTACTAGAATGGTTGGAGAAAGGTGGAACACTTCAAACCCTTGAATTTTAGTTAAAAACAAAATTTTATGAAAAACTCTTTATATTATAGTCAAGAACTTGATTTTGATAAGAAAAACACTAAAACAGCCTTGATTTTCACTTTTCGTTTGATGATTTTGGTGAAAAAATATTAAAAAACCAACAGAAGAACAAAGAGAAATTGCAAAAGAGGTTTTTTGTTATTTTAGATGAGAGAAATAAACAGATAAATTACTCAAATAATTTTATTTGACATGAGACCTAAACCAACAATATTCGTTTGTATAGGCTTGGTCTTTTATTGATTAAAAGTAATCAAAAATTAAGTATATAATAGCGTACTTGTACCTAAGTCATCTCGGCCGTTGACATAGACTAACGACGATGTTGTTTCTTGGTTCTTTATTAGTAGTATACAAAAATACATAACTATCAATACCAACAACATGACTTCAGGCTAGTGTTTTGGTATGGTGCATAATTTTCCTTCCTTCCCATCCATCTGTGT
Organism: Flaveria bidentis; assembly: GCA_018326385.1. NCBI lineage: Eukaryota > Viridiplantae > Streptophyta > Magnoliopsida > Asterales > Asteraceae > Flaveria > Flaveria bidentis. The sequence goes on from BJCM01061708.1 coordinate 25,340, forward strand.
AGTATGACATGCCATCACTATAGAATCTGACCAATTAAATTTCCGGGTTGATTTATGACGAAGTAATGTTGTCGCCACAGGTTGATCTATACTGCGACTCGTTTCGTCGCTATTGCAACTTTGTCTCTGTAAGGTAAATCTTTTGTAGTTTATACAACATGAAAGCATGTACAATATATACATGTATATATACACATATGTATATACACGCATGTGTATATATGGGCATACACAATTAAATACATACATACATACATTAACATACTTGCATTCATACATATACAAACATACTACATTTGTATGTTTTCACATAAAAAGTTATGACAAAATAAAAAATCTATTCAAGAAAAACTTAAATGTGTGTGCGGATAAGACAAATAAATATTACACACACATACGTATGTGTGTAGGAGAGGTTCAAGAAAGAACTAATTTTGTTTGGGAATACTAAAAAGAATTGTTTTATCATTTTAAAACTGGCTTAAACGAACTCCGATTAAACTAATTTCAACATCAATAGAATCAGTTTGTCCTACAGTTATAAAATAATTAATACATAATTCATCTTTTAAGGAAAAAGTTAGATTTTATCTTGAATTTTTTAATTCTCGTTTAACCACAATCTTTTAATTAATTATATTCCATATTAACTAGCTAGTGACATCATGTAAATTAAAGTTTTGTCTAGGTTGTACCAATGCCACCATCGAGTCTCTTGGAGTGGCCCTAGCAAAGATTCTAATCTCATCAAATTGGAGAGAAGTCTCTTTCAAATCACGTATCATTCACATTTCGGGGTCTCTTGTTCTCTTCACATGATCAAAAGGGCATGCTAAATCTTAACTATGTCTCTCAACCTTCCAACATTTATAGGAAACACCCCCCACACACCTCCTCTATGCTTGTATCATGTAAGTTGTTGAGGGGCACAAGTTTAAACCATCAATGCTGGATAACTTATGATTTCACTTTTGTTATTCGGGTATTCTAAGAAGATCTGGTACGTTAAAAGCTAGCACAAACATGGTATTATTGTTTTTAGAGATTAGACATGATGAATACGTGTATGAGGTATGAGTTTAGTATTTATATATATTGCAGACGTGAACTTTAAACTACTAGATGAAGATCAGTTCTATGTTGACGGTGTAAGTAGAACCTAGATGTGTGAATATGTAATTTGTATTTCAAAACCAAGTATTATGTATAATTTCTTTCAATAACTTCACCATAGGCTTCAAATAGTAAATAAAAAGAGTACGGTTAGTTGGTAGGAAACTAGTAAGTTATGCATCTCTAATACGATAGAGATCACCATTAACGTATACATATAGTTAAGTAGTTAAATGAATGTCACAATTTAGGTGACAAACAACTTCTTTTACTAGTATCTAATCTTTAATGAATAATCTATACATTTTGACCTTTTAGTATCCACAATGAGTGTAAATGTTGATGGACACGTTGAAATCCATCTTTGGTTGATCAAGTATCTCCTTATTTATAATATTAGCTATTTTTTTCTAACTGATACCCGTATTTATATATCATGTAAAAACATTTAGAAAAAACATCCTAACAGATATGATAGTGTTACTGGTCATTTGGTCAGGAGCAACTTGATCAAATGAAATAGTAGTCGTTATGTTTAGTTAACATATAAATGGATCTTGTTAGGTTTGAAATATTGATATTAGAGTTTCATGAAAATGTCTTTCAAACATAGAAACTAAAAAAAAGAGTTTTAGTTTAGTTTGCTTTCAGTTAATTCTTTAATAGATGAGAGATGTGTTAGAACATGCCTATTGTTTTTTTAGTTTAATCTAACAATTAACTGGTCTAAAATTTTTAGTTTTAGACATGTTATGCCAAAAAAACTTTATATTAAGTTTGAATTTATTATACAAAATTTAGGTCAATTTATAAAAAAATATGTTTGTAATTTTAACACACCTCGTTAAATCTCATTATGATTTATGTTTTTGTATATTAGTGGTGATCATGTTTGATGTTTTATCATGTTTGCTAAGACTTACCGTACGTGTTATGATCGCGTACCAACAACGTATTTGTATGTTTCTACCTTCAAATGTTATCATCCATGTTATTATTGCACTTGATTGCCACTTTTTGAGATTCTATTTGTTAACATGTGAAAACAAATGGGATACTGATATTTATATCAATATAATATTGTACAACAAACAATAATGTTATATAATATTGCACAACACACAAAATCTAAATCATACTAGGAAAGTGTTACATTCCTACTAATGTAATTTGTTATATTATATGAAGAAAGTTTAAAACGAAATTTTGTGTATTAACATATCCGAATTTATTCAAAACACACATACTTGTATAAAAATAACTTTTTACTCATAATATGATCAAAATGTGATGAATGTCGGCTCTAAGCATGCATACATAATTGTTGATTCAAATAAAATTTTGACATAAATTTATATGAATTTGCATTCAAAGTGATTAATAATATTGAGATAGTATATATCACGTCTACAAATTAGTCTACATAACATCTATTAATAATCAACTTGTTTACCTATTTTAACCTAATTGAAATTCCAAACCCAACAAAAGAGTTTCATATCATTTATTTTAAAACAGTTAATTCTTAACGTGTTACACCATTTTAAAACCATTAATCCCATTATTGTATCATTTCGAAATTTATAACTCACATACAACCAAATTAACCTCACTAGTATTTGATACTAAATAAAAGAACATAATTACAACAAATAGTACACACAGTGAGTGAGTGAGTGAGTGAGTGAGTGAGAGTGAGAGTGAGAGTGAATGTGTGTGTTAGGGGGTGTGTTTTACCATTTCAAAGGTTGCAGATGGAAAGTTATGTGTGGATGTTGTGGGCTTTTGTGATGTGTGTGGGGTTTCACTTTTTAACTGGCAGAAAAACAGAACTCAACCCAGAAGCTTCAGAATGAAAAAACAACAGAGGTGTTTGCAGGGGTACCACGTGACACGCACGTGATATGTGGGCCCATTTGGGCTTAATATGTGTACTTGATGGGCCCCATGAAAGTTGGTCTTGGACAATTCTCAAGATTTGGGAAGATTTGGGTAGAAAGATGACTTTGATGATGGAGGTAGAGGTGGGCATAAAAACTGGGTTTGGACCTGATTCGGATTCGGGTACGGGTAGTACCCGATGGGAGGCATACTCGGTTTGATCCCGTTTAAACCCGTAGGGTTGGAACTGGGTTTAGTTTTTGAGTTTTTTTGCGAACCCGACCCGAACCGGTCTAAACCCGAATTGAACCTGGTATTGGACCCAATATTGGACATAAAAAAAGAAAAATAAATAAGAAAAAAATAAACTAAAACCGGTATTGGACCCGGTTTTGGACCCGACCCTACCCTACCCGGGTATGACGGGTAGGGTTTTCAAGCAAGTGAACCCGACCCGGGTTTGTACCCGGGTTCACCAATGCCCGGGTACAGAAAAACCTGTTTGGGCCCAACCCGGTTTGAACCCCGTTTCGGATATAGCCCAAAACCCGATTTGCACATCTCTAGATGGAGGAGATGTCAAATTCTCTTTTCAAAGTTTTTAAACACTCTTTAATCTTAAACCTTTTAATTTATAGAATCTGTTTTGGTATTATTTGTATAGTTTTACTCTATCATAAGTTCTTTCTTGGGTTTTAATCATAGAGAGAACTAACTAAAGTGATGGAAAATGTTAGTTACAAACATCAATAATTTGTTGTTACTCTTTCAAGAAACAAAGAATAATATATTTCAGTCGATGGTAATCAAGTTTACCAAATGTTTTGTTAAAGTTCTTTTTTCCTTTGTAGTTATTTAATTTGCACTAAGTGTTTATATTTTTATGCATTCTTAAATTTTTTTAAAACTAAATGATACAAATAAAATGTATCGCGATTTTGATTACAGATCAGTACGTGGATATTTCAATTAGTGAAGAAAAAGTATTCAATAATAATCAAGTTTTATAAGTGTTGTAATTCTGTTTTATAATTTTGATTACTACGTGGATATTTCAATTAGTGAAATTCACATGATTTTAAATTTATAAAAATATAGAAGACATTACATGTGATTGGACACTTAATAAAAGTCAAGCGACTTGAAACAAAAACTTCAAGTGATTTTAAAAAAACATTTAGAGAAATTTAATTACTATAAAGTAAAGTTACATCTATCAAAAATATTAAATTAAGCTACACTAGTCTATGGCAACTTATGAGTAGGAGTCAATTATACTCACACTGCCTAATCACACACCGTCTGTGAATAGTTGTTTGAAAACATGTAAAACATCAGTTTGCATGCTAAACGATCATTTAAACATAGACGAAGTGGCCATTTGTAAGCCATCTCAAATCTCTTGGCCCTTCTAAATTTTTAAGTGGCCCTTTGAGTTTGTCATCATACAACCATTTAAGTTTCGAGATGACGTTTAAGTTTGGGGCTGGTGTAAGTATAGCATGACCCTAAGAATGTTTATGTTCTTCAATATTGTGATAACAAAACCCGTATCAAAGCAGTGAAACGTCTCATTAAGAAGGAACCAGTTCAAGAACAATGAGACGATGCGTGGGGCATAAGGTTTCAACATTTGTTAAAGTAAACTATATTCAATAGATCATATGTTTTAAGTTAAGAACCACGCTAAATTATTAAAAAAACAAAAATGATATATAACAAAAAACAAACCACTAATATCACACTTTAATTTATGTTCATAAACTTAAATATGTTATTCAAACTTATAACTTAAATAACGCACAAAAGGAAATACCAAACTGTGTGAATAGATGATCGCATATATACCCAAACTAGAGGGATGCAATAGTATATACATTTTACATTAGGGGTACATGAAGGGTTACTAACTACTAACTATATGAAACTAAGTTACAAGATATTAATTAAATGAATAAATGCTAAGATGGTTTAATATCCACTTTCAAATGAAAGGATGACGGACCGAGACCAAGAATGACACGAAAGAATTTAAATTGTGGCTGAGGGAGGCTTTTCGTAAATATATTCAAAACCTAAAGCTTGATTGAAACAAACTTCCTGATGAAATGACGGTCCAAATAATATATTTAGCCCCTTTATGAGAGACCGTATTTTATTTGAGGAAAAAAACACTCTTATTGTCACATAGCAAAGTCGATCGATCAAAAGGTAGGGCATACATTTCTCTAAGCAAATGCATTATCCAAATTATTATTGTAACAATGTTTGCATAGCTTAATATTCATATTCATAACTTGAGCGTGAAATAGTAGGTTGTTTCTTGATACTCCAGAAAATAAATTGTCACCAACAAAGATGGCGAAAAAACGAGGGTGCCGATAACATATCAAAGAATGTGTTTTTGAAAGTGAGTGTCGCAGAGGCTTGAAGAAGCTGTTTATCTGGTCTACTAAATAAGAGAATGTTACAAAGTGCAGTCAATTCCTTGTACATGGCATCCATCCAATGAGAATGTTTTGGAGCAGATTTAAAGCCTTAGGCTCGACTCAATGAAGAAAAGCAACATTATAAAGGCTAATGAGGATTAGACTATCATGTTCATTCGAAATGTATCGAGTGAGTTGAAGTCCCAAACAATAACTCTTTAAGCCACTTAAGATATTTAAAAAAATGCTTCTTCATGAATGATTCATGACATTTCACTTTCATAAGGCTGACATCAATGAAGATTCTATCTCAAAGAGAGTTTGCATTGCCTTAGCATAAAAGGAAATTCAAAAGACGAAAAGTAAAGGTCAAGAAAGACCAACCATGTAAGACCCCACATATCAATTTCAAGAAAAACAAAAGAAAATGAGGATTTTTTTTAGTATTAAGGACCGTAACGACATGGCCTTACAACTCGTAACTTGGTGGTCAAGATCCATTCGTATTGTTGACACGCACGAAACATGAAAAGGACAACATCATAGACTGTAACATTAGTCCTTGCAGTCCATAAAATTTTGGCGGTTTAAAGGACATCCAACGGATAACACTCGGTAATGACTCACCAAAATTGTGGCTTACAGATCTTAACATCCTCACCCTTGAAGTCTGTAAGATTAACTTGAGCAGTATATACATAGTAACTTGATCTCACATCATTTTCACATCATTTTAAACTCTAAGCGTGGGATATATGTAAACTCACCAACTTTGGGTTATCATATTGTATAGGCCTATGACTATTATAAGCGTGGGATACAATAGAACGTCATCATCCAAGACTTCTACATATACGAGGCGAGTTAGTAGGGACGAGATATGTGTGCTTTTAAATAGTAAATCTTGTTTTATGCTTCTTTATATGTAACATTTTACAACTTTATGCATTGTCTCTAACGTTACTGGTATATTATATATGTGTTCCGGTGGTTAGCAAGACCGAGGGTGGAATGTCGTAACAATGCAATGCATAAGACCTTAGGTGGGATAAAGAACGTAAAACATAAATACTCATAAAATGATAAAATGATAAAATGTTTGATTATATAAATGACCTCATACATAACCCATTTAAAGTTTTGAAACTTAGCTCACTAGCATTTTCAGCTGACGTATGTTTTGTTTTAATTGATGTATCTCAGATGCACTCTCTGGATAGAGATAAGTTTCCTTAAGATATTGAGAGGTTGTTTTAATCGCAAGCTTTTGTTGTATAATTTCTTTTATATTATTGTAATGACTCTAAAGTTTTAATAGAAAGGTTTATTATTGTGTTTCTATTGTTAAGTTGTTATTAATCATTCATGAGATAGCCCCATCTTGGGTGTCATGTGACAAATTAGTATAAGATCCAAAGGTTTAAACAAATTAGGCATTTGACATGAATGCTTAAGTTTTCACACTATTAAGGTCAAAACAATTATTAAGTTACTAATCTATTTAACTATGTATGACAGAATAAAATGGTAGAAAAAGGTAAAAGTAAGGGATACATAGCTTTAAAAGTTAAAACTCCCCAAGTCCCCTAATTCTTGACACAGATTGTAAACCTAAGGAATACGAAGACGAGGAAGAGGATGAGGAACTCGACGATACTTACTAGAACCTACGTATTAGTCATGTGTGCTTATTACATAGTTAGTTAGTCTTATTTGACATGTGATCAAATTGAGTTTGTTGAGTTAGTTATATATTCTTCTAAAATCTCCCATGTACTACTATAAATACTCCTCCCTTGTCATCTCAAGAATATAATACAAAATACATTTCAGTTCATCTTTCTACTGTTTTCATGGTATCAGAGCGTTGAGCTCTGAAGATTCCGGTGAACACTCGCCGGTAATCTTTACTTCCGGTGAGATTCCGGCAATCTTTTCATCATGACCTCTGCTTCATCTTCATCCTCTTTTTCTTTCACCTCCACAAATTCTTCATCAACTCAAA